>CM053029.1:154538675-154764349 GCA_028564925.1 Lithobates sylvaticus | reverse complement strand
CGGTGGTCAAACCACACATGTGAGGTATCGCCGCGATCGGTAGAGCAAGAGCAATAATTATAGCCATAGACCTCCTCTGTAACGCAAAATATGCAACCTGTAGAATTTTTTAAACGTCACCTATGGAGATTTTTTGAGGGTAAAAGTTTGATGCCATTCCACGAGCGGGCGCAATTTTGAAGCGTGACATGTTGGGGGTATCAATTTACTCGGCGTAACATTATCTTTCACAATATATAAAAAAATTGGACTAACTTTTACTGTTGTCTTATTTTTTTTATTCAAAAAAGTGATTTTTTTTTTCCCAAAAAAGTGCGCTTGCAAGACCGCTGCGCAAATACGGTGTGAAAAAAAGTTTTGCAATGACCGCCATTTTATTCTCTAGGGTGTTAGAAAAAAAACAATATATAATGTTTGGGGGTTAAGTTTTTTTCTAGCAAAAAAAACTGTTTTAAACATGTAAACACCTAAAATCCAAAACGAGGCTGGTCTTAAAGTGGTTAAGGGTGTGTGCCAGGATCTCGTCTTGTACACAATTGTCGTGCAACAAACATGAACGTAGTGACGTACTATGAGGAATTTCAGCTCTTGAGTGCCACCCTTTGGGCCCCTTCTGCTAATTTCGTGTTTGAGCGTTGATTCCAAGCATGCGTGTTTGTACTTTCGACTTTTGTGTGACGGATTTGCGTACTGACCATACAAAAATCTGAAGTCTAACCGCTGTCCGCCGAAAATTTACTAGCCTGCCATCCAACATTTGTTGGCCGAAAAGTTGGACAACAATTCTCAAAAGGAGCGTACTAACAGTAAGATTTTAGGACAACAGCCGGTCAAGACAATCCCCTGCCAACAATCGTACCGTGTGTACGAGGCTTAAGTCAGGGAGGTAACCAAGAACCAAATGGTCACTCTGACAGAGCTTCAGCATTTCTCTGTGGAGAGAGGAGAAGAACAACCATCTCTGCAGCACTCCACCAATCAGACCTGTATGGTAGAGTGGCCAGACGGAAGCCACTCCTCAGTAAAAGTACATGACAGCCCGCCTGGAGTTTGCAAAAAGGACCTGAAGGACTCTCGGACTATGAGAAACGAAATTCTCTGGTCTAATAAAACAAAGATTGAACTCTTTGGCCTGAATGGCAAGCGTCCTGTCTGGAGGAAACCAGGCACCGCTCATAACCTGGCCAATGCCATCCCTACAGCGTGGTGGTGGCAGCATCATGCTGTGGGGATGTTTTTCAGCGGCAGGAACTGGGAGACTAGTCAGGATCGAGGCAAAGATGAATGCAGCAATGTACAGAGACATTCTTAATGAAAACCTGCTCAGACTGGGGAGAAAGTTCATCTTTCAACAGGACAGCGACCCTAAACACACAGCCAAGATAACAAAGGAGTGGCTATGGGACAACTCTGTGAATGTACTTGAGTGGTCCAGCCAGAGCCCAGACTTGAACCCATTTGAACATCTCTGGAGAGATCTGAAAATGGCTGTGCTACGATGCTTCCCATCCAACCCGATGAAGCTTGAGTGGTCCTGTAAAGAAGAATGGAATAAACTGCCCAAAAACAGGTGTGCCAAGCTTGTAGCATCATACTCAAAAAGACCTGAGGCTGTAATTGGTGCCAAAGGTGCTTCAACTAAGTATTCAGCAAAGGCTGTGAATACTTATGTACATGGGATTTTTCTTTTTTAACCACTTTGCGCCGGGAGGGCGTCCAGGGATGTCCTTGAATTTGTGGTGGTATATCTGAAGGATGCCTGCAGCTACAGACATCATTCAGATATCGGCTTTTTCAGCCAGCGATTCCCTACACCATAAGAATGATAATAGCGGCTGTTCCGCTGCTTGATCGTTCTTGCGTACGGCGGGAGGGGATGCCCCCCCTCGCCACCCTCCAGTGCATCAACCGACTCGCGGCTTCCATTGGTGAGTCGGAGACAGGATCTGCTGGCCCCAAATGGTGATCATAGAGATTTCCGGCAAACCAGGTGGTCGCCGGAGTCTCTATGATCGTTCGGAGGCCGGGCGCGATGTTATGACGACACGCCTGGCCACTACATTTTAAAAAAAAAACGGTGCCGCCTCGGCTGGGAAGCCGCGATCAGGTTTTTATTTATTTTTTTTTTTATTTTAAGGTGTCAAACTAAAAAAATATAAAATTAACAATAAAAAAATATATAATAATAATTTAAAGCGCCCCTGTCCCCGTGAGCTCACACGCAGAAGCCAACGCATACGCAAGTCCCGCCCACATATGAAAACTGTGGTCAAACCACACATCTGAGGTATCGCCGCGAACGTTGGAGCCCTAGACATCCTCTGTAACTCTAAACATGTAACCAGTAAAAAAATTTAAAGTGTCGCCTATGGGGATTTTTAAGTACCAAAGTTTGCCGCCATTTCACAAGTGTGTGCAATTCTGAAGCGTGACATGTTGGGTATCCATTTACTCAACGTAGCTTCATCTTTCACATTATGCAAAAAAAATGGGCTAACTTTTTAATGTTTTTGTTTTTCATGCTTCAAAAAAAAAAAAAAAAGTGTTCGAAAAATTGCTGCGCAAATACTGTGCTAGATAAAAATTTGTAAAAACTGCTATTGTATTCTCTAGGGTCTTTGCTAAAAAAAAAAAAAAAAAAACATATGTTTGGGGGTTCTATGTAATTTTCTAGCAAAACAATTATGAATTTTACATGTAGGAGAGAAATGTCAGAATTGGCCTGGGTGCGAAGTGGTAAATAAATTTGCAAAGCTTTCAAACAAACTTGTTAAAAGTGTAAAACTTCTCTCACGTTGTCAATATGGGGTATTGTTTGTAGAATTTTGAAAATAATGAATTTAATACATTTTGGAATAAGGCTGTAATATAACAAAATGTGGAAAAAAGTGAAGCACTGAATACTTTGCAGATGCACTGTAAGGTCAGGTTAACACCAGGATAAATGACTCATCAAACATGTGATGTTGAAACGAGCTGTAAGCAGAGATGGCCATTGCATAAATGTTATGAGCCATACCTGAGCCAGAACATTTTTCAAATGTGAACAGAACAAGAAAGCTAAAGGTAGGAAGATGGAAGGAGACACCTTTAAATCAGAGGAAGAAAAGGAAAGTTCTGTTACTGGTGAGCATATACAGTGGGTATAGAAAATCACCCCCCTTTTTAAAATATTCATATTTTGTTGCTTTTCAAAAGTAAAAAATATTGAATTCTTTTCAAAATTGTTGCTCTATTTTTGTTTATAGCGCAAAAAATAAAAACCGCAGGGGCGATCAAATACCACCAAAAGAAAGCTCTATTTGTGTTGTCAATTTTGTTTGGGAGCCATGTCGCACGACCGCGCAATTGTCAGTTAAAGCGACGCAGTGCCGAATCGCAAAAAGGGGCCTGGTCCTTTGGCTGCAAATTGGTCCGGGGCTTAACCACTTGCCGACCGGCGCACGATGATATACGTCGACAGAATGGCACGTACAGGCAGGAGGGCGTATATATATAAGTCCCTCCTTTAGCCTGTCCGTGCCATCGGGAGCGCGCCGGAGCGGCGCGCTCCCGCGCCGGTCGGGACCCCCGTGAGTCCGATCGCTGTCCCCGCAGACTCGATCGCCGCGGGGACCCCCGCGATCGTCTCACGGGAAGGCTGAACGGGGAGATGCCGAGATAAACAGCATCTCCCCGTTCTGCCTAGCAACTAGTGACGCCGATCTCTGCTCCCTGTGATTGGAGCAGAGATCAGCATTCACTAGCTGACAGCCACGCCACCCCCACAGTAAGAAATACACCCCTAGGCATACTTAACCCTTACACTGCCCCCTTGTGGTTAACCCCTTCACTGCCAGTGTCATTTATACAGGAATTAATGCATTTAAATAGCATTAATTACTGTAAAAATGACAATGGTCCAAAAATGTGTCAAAAATGTCCGATGTGTCCGCCATAATGTCGCAGTCACAAAAAAAATCGCAGATCTCCGCCATTACTAATAAAAAAAAAAAAAAATTATTAATAAAAATGCTATAAAACTATCCCCTATCTTGAAAACGCTATAACTTCTGCGCAAACCGATCAATAATCGCTTATTGCGATCTTTTTTTTACCAAAAATATGTAGAAGAATACGTATCGGCCTAAACTGAGGAAAAAAAATGTTTTTTTATATATTTTTTGGGGATATTTATTATAGCAAAAAGTAAAAAATAATGCATTTTTTTTCAAAATTGTCGCTCTATTTTTGTTTATAGCGCAAAAAAATAAAAACTACAGGGGTGATCAAATACCACCAAAAGAAAGCTCTATTTGTGGGAAAAAAAAAGGACGTCAATTTTGTTTAGGAGCCACGTCGCACGACCTCGCAATTGTCAGTTAAAGCGACGCAGTGCCGAATCGCAAAAAGGGGCCTGGTCCTTGGCTGCAAATTGGTCCGGTCTGAAAGTGGTTAAGTGGTTAAGAAAATCTGCTGCCCTCTGCCAGAAAGTTGCCAATGGGAAGGTTTACCTTCCAACATGACAATGACCCAAAGCACACAGCAAAAATAACCATACAGTGGTTGAAGGAGAAAAAGGTGAATGGCCTTGCATGGCATAGTCAGAGCCCAGACTTTAACCGCTTCCCGACCGCCTAACGCAGATATACTGCGGCAAAATGGCACGGGCAGGCAAAATCACGTACCTGTACGCGGCTCTTTAATTGCCTGCCTGTGGGTCGCGCGCGTGCCGCCAGCGGCGCTCTTGCAACCCAGTCAGGAGCTCCGTGACCCCGGCCCGCGGGACCAGCGGACCTGATCGCCGCTGGTGTCCCGCGATCGGGTCACAGAGCTGCAGAACGGGGAGAGGTCTATGTAAACAAACCTCTCCCCGCGCTTCCTACTCTGCCTGTCATTGATCAGCTGTTCCCGGTCATCGGGAAAGCCGATCAATGATGTCAGACGTCAGCCTCCCCCTCTAATGTAAAAAAACACACACACGTCACAGCCCATAACCCCTCGCCTCCCCCTAGTGGTTAACTCTTTCACTACAACTGTCATTTATACAGGAATCAATGCATTTAAATAGCAATTGATTGCTGTATAAATGACAATGGTCCCAAAAATGTGTCAAAAATGTCCAATGTGTCCGCCATAATGTCGCAGTCACAATAAAAATCGCTGATCGCCGCCATTACTAGTAAAAAAAAAATATTATTAAAAATGCTATAAAACTATCCCCTATTTTGTAAACGCTATAACTTTTGCGCAAACCAATCAATAATCGCTAATTGCGATTATTTTTTTACCAAAAATATGTAGAAGAATACGTATCGCCTAAACTGAGGAAAAAAAATGTTTTTATATATTTTTTGGGGATATTTATTATAGCAAAAAGCAAAAAATAATGCATTGTTTTCAAACCTCTGCTAATGAAACCTCTGCTAATGAATTTATTTGTATATAAAAAGAGTACCAAAGTAAGTGTGTGTGATCTATAATCTATATCCCTTAATATAAAAGGGAAAAGTGACAATGGTATGTGATGACAATACACTTTAACCACTTCAGCCCCGGACCAATTGGCAGCCAAAGGACCAGGCCTCTTTTTGCGATTCGGCACTGCGTCGCTTTAACTGACAATTGCGCGGTCGTGCGATGTGGCTCCAAAACAAAATTGGCGTCCTTTTTCCCACAAATAGAGCTTTCTTTTGGTGGTATTTGATCGCCCCTGCGGTTTTTATTTTTTGCGCTATAAACAAAAATAGAGCGACAATTTTGAAAAAAATGCAATTGCTTTTTGCTATAATAAATATCCCCAAAAAATATATAAAAAAACAATTTTTTTCCTCAGTTTAGGCCGATACGTATTCTTCTACATATTTTTGGTAAAAAAAAATCGCAATTAGCGATTATTGATTGGTTTGCGCAAAAGTTATAGCGTTTACAAAATAGGGGATAGTTTTTATAGCATTTTTATTAATATTTTTTTTTTTACTAGTAATGGCGGCGATCAGTGATTTTTATTGTGACTGCGACATTATGGCGGACACATCGGACATTTTTGACACATTTTTGGGACCATTGTCATTTTTACAGCAATCAATGCTATTTAAATGCATTGATTCCTGCATAAATGACAGTTGTAGTGAAAGAGTTAACCACTAGGGGGAGGGGAGGGGTTATGGGCTCTGACGTGTGTATGTTTTTTTACATTAGGGGGCGGGGCTGACGTCTGACATCATTGATCGGCTTTCCCGATGACCGGGAACAGCCAATCAATGACAGGCAGAGTAGGAAGCGCGGGGAGAGGTTTGTTTACACAAACCTTTCCCCGTTCTTCAGCTCGGTAACCCGATTGCGGGACACCAGCAGCGATCGGGTCCGCTGGTCCCGCGGCCGGGGTCACGGAGCTCCCGACCAGGTCGCGCGAACCCACAGGCAGGCATTTTAAAGGGCCACGTACAGGTACGTGGTTTTGCCTGTCCGTGCCATTCTGCTGACGTATATATGCAGTGGGCGGTCGGGAAGCGGTTAAAACACAATAAAAGTCCAAAAAAATGTGCTCCAATAGTGAACGATATTGAAGGACACTGGAGAAATCACTTGATGCTTCTATCCAGAGAATAAAAATAAAAAAACACCGCCTACCAGATTTGCTGGATCTCAAATTATAGACATCAAACACGCTCATCAAGGGACCACTCAGATCAGGGATATTCCTCCATGGGTTCATCCAATGCTGGGATCCTTGTAATACAGCGAGCTCTCCAGCGGTATGGTTGTCCTGCAGCTGCAGCGATATCCTTTTATACAGGAAGTCTCCCGCAATGGGATAAATCATATGATAGAATAGAGAGACTTCATGGTGCAGTACTCCAGTTAAAAATGTATTGAAAACATCTTAGGCACTGATTTCTCCAATGTCCTTTTAATATCGTTCACTATTGGAGCACCTTTTTTTATTTATTTTTTTACTTTTATTGTATTGTGTTTTTAAAGTGTATTATCATAAGATACCATTGTAATTTTTCCCTTTTTTTTTTATATTAAGGGATATATGTGTGTGTGTGTAATAAATAAATACATGTACGGAGCTGCAGTGAAATGTAAGCGTAGTGCAAACATGACAGGGTGCAAGGGTGCAAGGGGGTTACCGAGAGGTCAGCAAAAGGGGGTTGGTATATTTACCTAGGGGGGCTTACCTTATTGGAGTTCAGCAGTGGTGGGTGGAGTACAGGTCATTGGTGTGGTGGGGAGCAAGGAAAGGTCACCAGTCCAGAGGTAGCAGGCAAGGAGAAACGTTGGGAAGCAGGACCCTGAAAAAGATGAGTGGATTAGATCAACTGTGGGAACAGCTTAGGCAGGCAGCTGAACTACATGGCTCAGACTGGCTTCACAGCCAAATTGCAGCCAATTTGCAGGGGGTAGGGCAGGGACCCCAGACAAGTAGGGACCCCCCGTTGCGGCCTCGGAGGTCTAACCCTCCGGTGCGCCTGAGCCCGGACAACACCCCACGGACTCGACGACGCATTGGGAGCCCCATTAGGGACCCTCCAGGCCCCTCTGCCAAGCGGACACCACGGTCGGCGGGCAGGGGCCCTGGGAGGAATCCCCGAAAACGTCTGAGTCCCAGGAGAGGGGGGGGCACTCACCCAGCCGGACCCGCGGCCCCCTCCAGGACCATCCAACCAGAAGGACACCAGGCTGCTGCTGGCGATGCTCCGGTCGGGGCAGCCGTCCGTCGTGGGAGAATGCGGCCCTCGGGTACCGGCCTTGTCGTTGAAGCGGCCGGTGACCTGCCACGTGTGGGCGCCATCTTGCCTCCTGGAGGAGGGCCAGCGCCATTGCTACAGCAGCAGTCGGGAGGCCACGCCTCCAGGCCCAAGTCCGGGTCTGGGAGGGACGGCCGCTACAGCGCGTGCGCGAGCACGTCGACGGCGGCGCAGATGGATGACGCCAGCGGAACTGACGTCAGTGACGACGGCCGGAAGTCGGCGGAAGAAGATGGCGGCCGCCATCGGAGCAGCCAAGAAGAAGACCGGAGGCGGCCTGGGGTGCCTGGCGGAGCGGCACAGAGGCCTGGGACGGTGACCGGAAGGCGCGAGGACAACAGCTGCGAGGAAGGAGAACTGCTGGAGGAAGAAGAAGTCCCGGCGGGAGCAGCGGTCGGTGCGGCTGGTGGGCCATCCAACCTACGGCAGCCAGGTAGGACACGGGGTCTCACTGGGCATCCGGGGGGGAGGGGGGAGGGTGCTGGTTTAGGGGTGTGGGGAGCGGACACTGGGGTGGGAGGTCACCGGGGGGGGGGGGGAGGGGGGGGTGGTGGACGTGCTCAAGGCTTTGCTACAGAGGTTGGGAGGGGGGACAACACAGGCAGCTGCCCCGACCAACCCCTGGATGCCCCCCAACACCGCACCGCTGGAGACAGGGCCCAGGCAGGGGGTGGGGGTCACGGCGGAAACTCAGACGGAGGCAGCGAGGGACAAGGCCGAAACGACACCGGACAAGGAAGGGGACAAGGAAAAGCTCAAGGAGGGTGACAAGGAGAAGGAACTTAACAAGGATAAGGATGCTGAGAAAATTAGGTTAGCCGATGCGGCCCGCTGCGAGGTTTATGTGTGTTTCGAGGGACCGCTGGGGGCACATTTGAAGAAAGAGGTGAGGGAGAAGATCTGGAAGGATGAATTTGTAGAAATCTTTTCCCTACTACCGTTAGAAAAATTTAATTTGGACAGGGTCAAGCCTGACGAGAGCAAAAAGGAGGAGGAGGAAAAGCGTAGGTATAGGCTGATTCCTCGCACCTTCTCAAACTGGCTGCAGGCATTCGCGATCCTGGCGAGTGTGATTGGGGAGAAAGCGCCGGAACATTGTTCGGCTCTCTTCTGTTACCTGGAGGCGATTAGCGAGGCCTATAGGGTGTACGGGGGGTTGGCATGGCTCCGCTACGACGAGCAATTTCGCCAGAGAAAAGCGGTGCGTCCGGCCATTAGATGGGACCATAAGGACATCAGCCTGTGGATGAAGTTGATGACTTCTCCCAGGGCTGCGGGACAGTTTTTTCAAGGGGGGGCCGGCGGAGCTTCCTCAGCAGGATCGCCGGCCCCAAAAAAGAAAGGGGTGTGCTGGCAATTTAATGACGGAACATGTAAGTTTGGGAACTCTTGTCGGTACAAACATGAATGTTCAGGTTGCAGTGCAGCACACCCTTTCTCCAGATGTTTCCGGAAAAATCGCGCAGGTGATTCCACTGGAAAAAGGGATGACGCCGGTGAAGTTGGAAAGGATGCGGCCTTTCCTAAGTAGATACCCCGACCGGGCGGCTGCCCAGTTGCTGGAAGCGGGCTTTAGGGAGGGGTTTAGGATTCCGAGCGTGTTGGGGGAGGTTCCGCCAATTTCGGATAATCTGAGGTCGGCGTTAAAACATACGGAAGTGGTGTCAGGTAAATTGGGGAAGGAGGTGGCGCTCGGCAGGATGGCCGGTCCATTTGCTACCCCTCCGGTGTCCAATTTGGTAGTTTCTCCTTTGGGAGTAGTACCCAAGAAGGAACCGGGGCAATTTAGGATGATTCACCACTTGTCGTACCCAAAAGGGGGCTCTGTTAACGATGGTATTGACCCGCAAGCCTGTGCGGTAACCTATACATCGTTTGACGCAGCGGTATCATGGGTGAGAAAATATGGACAGGGGGCCTTGATGGCAAAGACGGACGTAGAGGCAGCGTTTAGGCTGTTGCCAGTACACCCCCAGAGTATGCATTTGCTGGGTTGTTATTGGGAAGGAGCGTACTTCGTGGATCGCTGTCTGCCCATGGGATGTTCGATTTCATGTGCCCTGTTTGAAACTTTCAGTTCATTCTTTGAATGGGCAGTTAGGGAGACGGCGGGGGTGAATTCGGTTATCCATTATTTGGACGACTTCCTTTGCGTAGGCCCCCCGGGATCCCGCGGATGCGGGACATTATTGGGGACGCTACAGTACTTGGCGGATAGGTTCGGTATCCCCCTAGCGGCGGACAAAACAGAGGGCCCGATTTCGGAGCTGGTGTTCTTAGGAATTACAATTGATTCCGTGGCGATGGAGTGTAGGCTGCCGGAGACAAAGGTGGTGGCATTGCGGCAGGAAGTCAAGGAGGCGCACGGAAAAAAGAAGTTGAGGTTGAAGGAAGTGCAATCCCTCCTGGGCAAATTAAATTTTGCTTGCAGGATTATACCGATGGGGCGGGTGTTCTGCAGGAGACTGGCGGCAGCAACGGCGGGGGTTAGGATGCCCAACCATTTTATCAGGTTGTCAGAAGGGTTGAGGGAAGACTTGAGAGTATGGTACTCGTTCCTGGTGGAGTTTAATGGGCGATCTATGATGTTGCAGGGACCAGTTAGCAACGCTGACTTGGAACTGTTTACTGACGCGGCGGGTTCTGCGGGTTACGGGGCTTATTGCCAGGGGAGTTGGAGTGCAGGTCCTTGGCCGGAGGAGTGGAGAGCAGCGGGTTTCTTGAAGAACCTGGCACTGCTGGAGCTCTTCCCCATACTGGTAGCGGTGAGGTTATGGGGGGACAAGCTAACAAACAAGAAGGTGCGGTTCAATTGTGACAACATGGGGGTGGTGGTGGCCATTAATAACATTTCAGCCTCATCCCCCCCGGTAGTTAGATTGTTACGGCAGTTGGTACTTTGTTGTTTAAAATTGAACGTGTACATGTATGCGGTTCACATCCCAGGGATCGAGAATAAGTTAGCGGATGCTCTGTCTCGTTTCCAGTGGGAGGAGTTCCGCAGACTGGCTCCAGAGGCAAACGCGACGGGGGACCCGTGCCCGCCGGATCTGTGGAGGATTGCGTTGGGATCGCCGATGGATTGATTATGCAGTCGCTCAGCGAGAGCACTAGGACGGCGTATCACAGGGTGTGGAGTGAATGGTCCGCTTGGTTGACTGAGGTAGGAGGGTCGGAAGACCCCGAGGTATTGGTACATTGGGTATTGTGTTTCATTTGCGGTAGCTACGTGAAGGGGGTGTCGGGCACGGCAATTAGTAAGAAGGTATCAGCACTGGCATTTAGGTTCCAGTACAAAGGGCTGCCTGACGCGACCAAGAATTTTTTGGTTAAAAAAGCATTGAGGGGTTATAGGAGGGGCCTAGCGCAGAGGGACTCCAGACGCCCCATTTCGTTTGCGGTGTTGAACATTGTGTTGGAACAGGTTAAGAAGGTGTGTTCTACAGTTTTTGAACAAAAACTCTTCCGAGCTGCCTTCCTGTTAGCGTTTTTCGGGGCATTGAGAATTGGGGAGCTGGTGTCGCCATCAAAATCCATTCCAGGTGGTTTGAGGTTTGGGGACGTTACGCTGTCACAGTCAGCTGTAGTCCTATGGGTTAGGAGGTCGAAGACGGACCAGCTGGGAAAAGGGGCACGGATCGAGCTTTTTGCAGGTTCAGAACCACAAGTATGCCCGGTAGCAGCAGTAGACCAATTTTTAAGGGCGCGCCCAGTAGGGGACGGGGCCCTACTGATTCATGAGGATGGCTCGTGTTTATCCAGGTACCAGTTCACAGCGGTATTTAGGAAATGTTTGGTGGCGGGGGGCCTACCCCCAGGTGAGTATGCGAGTCACTCTTTCAGGATTGGCGCGGCCACGGAGGCTTCCAGGTGGGGTCTACCGGGGGAAGTCATACGCAGAATTGGCAGATGGGAGTCAGCACGTTATCAAGTGTACGTTCGCCCCCACCTGGTGTAACGATGTGGGGGATTGGGGATGTTAGTGTATGGGTGGTACATGTTTGTTGATATGTTTCGGTTATTTGTATTAGATATCTATTTTCATGTTTTTCAGCCCCTGTGTGTCTCATATGGATCCTGGGACACTCGTTTGTGTTCTGGGGCGCTAGAAGGGCAGATGTACGGCCGGACGGCAGACAGCTCAGGATGTCCAGGGAGGAGGGTAGGATTCGGTGGATTGGGGTCCCAGGCATGAGGTGGAACAGGGTGTTACCAGAAGTCCACAGGTTTGCAGGAATGGATCGACATCCGGACGTTCTGGTTCTGCATGTGGGGGGGAATGACTTGGTGGTCCGGCCCATGCGGCAGATAATCAAGGATGTACAGTGGGACTTTCTCAGGCTCAGCACCTCTTTCCCCGGCATGATCATAGTATGGTCAGATATTGTGGCCCGCATGTCGTGGAGAGGGGCCCGCTCCTGGGAAAAGATCAACAAGACCAGGATTAAGGTCAATAAAGAGGTTGGCAGGTTTGTAGCCAGAAACGGAGGCATAGTGGTCAGACACCGGGAGCTAGAGGTAGATACGTGGAGGTACCTTAGGGGAGACGGAGTTCACCTCAACCCGGTTGGGATTGATTTGTGGTCTCTGGACTTGGAAGAAGGCATCAGGAGAGCGATGCAGGGGTGGCGGCTGGCACAAGTGTGAGGTGTCACACTTGTCCCGCGGTGGCGTGTTGGTTTTTTCCTTGACGACAGTTAAGTGACTCAGTTAAGAGGTGTTATTCAAAAGTTAGGACCCATCACTGGTATGGAGTCCGCCCGAGTGGTCTGACAGTTGGCCAGACTCACGGGTTAAATCTGTTGGGGGGTCTGTGGTCAGTTGGCAAGTCCCCGAGGCGAGTCTGCGGCTGGGGAGCTTGCCAACAAACGGGATTACAGGCTCAGTTGCAAGTGGTCGTCAGGGATCAGAAAATAATAAGTTGATTAGCTGATTAGCTGGATGAGGAGTATAAGAAAAGGTAAAAAGTTTTCAGTGGTTTAAAAAGTAATAAAGTTTGTTTGTTTGAGTTAATTTAAATAAAAGGCCGAACAGGCCATTTTCATCCAGCAGGTGTCAGTGTCTTTGTTATAATTATTATAGAAACATATAAGTATTCATATGGTACATGTGTGGGTCAGGGCAGTAAGTCATCTGGCTACCCTAGTCAAGACATGTACGGAGCTGCAGTGAAATGTAAGCGTAGTGCAAACATGACAGGGTGCAAGGGGGTTACCGAGAGGTCAGCAAAAGGGGGTTGGTATATTTACCTAGGGGGGCTTACCTTATTGGAGTTCAGCAGTGGTGGGTGGAGTACAGGTCATTGGTGTGGTGGGGAGCAAGGAAAGGTCACCAGTCCAGAGGTAGCAGGCAAGGAGAAACGTTCCCGCCCGCCCGCCCTATTGGTAGGGTTAGTTGGTACGTTGGGTTTAAAAAAGCCAGCGTTGGCGTGTTGGTTTTTTCCTTGACGACAGTTAAGTGACTCAGTTAAGAGGTGTTATTCAAAAGTTAGGACCCATCACTGGTATGGAGTCCGCCCGAGTGGTCTGACAGTTGGCCAGACTCACGGGTTAAATCTGTTGGGGGGTCTGTGGTCAGTTGGCAAGTCCCCGAGGCGAGTCTGCGGCTGGGGAGCTTGCCAACAAACGGGATTACAGGCTCAGTTGCAAGTGGTCGTCAGGGATCAGAAAATAATAAGTTGATTAGCTGATTAGCTGGATGAGGAGTTTAAGAAAAGGTAAAAAGTTTTTCAGTGGTTTAAAAAGTAATAAAGTTTGTTTGTTTGAGTTAATTTTAAATAAAAGGCCGAACAGGCCATTTTCATCCAGCAGGTGTCAGTGTCTTTATTATAATTATTATAGAAACATATAAGTATTCATATGGTACATGTGTGGGTCTGGGCAGTAAGTCATCTGGCTACCCTAGTCATGCCCCTTTCACACCGGGGCGTTTTTCATGCGGTGCAGCGCTAAAAATAGCGTCTGTTCACCGTATGAAAAAATCCGGCCCCTTTAACTCCAGTGTGAAAGCCGGCGGGCTTTCACACTGGAGCGGGTGCGCTAGCAGGATGACAAAAAAAGTCCTGCTAGCAGCATCTTTGGAGCGGTATAGGAGCGGTGTGTTCACCGCTCCTATACCGCTCCTTCCCATTGATTAGAATGGGACACCGCGGTAAAACCGCGGCAATACCGCCGCAAAGCATCACTACGGCGGCGCTCTGCGGGGGGGTGTTTAACCCTTTTTTTCGGCCGCTCGCGGGGGGGTAAAACCGCACCGCGAGCGGCCCAATACCGCGGTTAAAACGACGGTAAAGCAGCGCTAAATATAGCGCTGCTTTACCGTCACCGCGGCTCCCCGCCCCAGTGTGAAAGGGGCCTTAAACCTAGAAGCAAATCTCCCCCTATATGTATCTCATGAAGTAAGACAAATATTAATTTTCAGCATGTTACAAATGTGCCAATTTATCTTGTAGGTGGTTGTAGCACCAAACCGCTGATTATTGTTGGCACAAATGGGGTTATCAAGTATCCGTTGGATGCCACCAGCAATTATTCCACCAACAGGTGAGAGTTGAATTCTTAGTTGTACTCCATGAAGACATAATAGGCCTTTAAAGTGGTTGTAAAGGGTGAAGGTTTTTACCTTCATGCATTCTTTGCATAAGGGTAAAAAAACCTGTGTACAGCTCCCCCCAAAGCCCCCTCAAAACGTACCCAAGCCCGATCCAGTGATGTGCACGAGAGCAGCTCCCAAGTCTCTCTCCTCATTGGTTGACTGCTATTGGCTCTGGCTGCTGTCAGACAGTAAGAGAGCGGAGGGCAGGACTGAGCCCTGCTTTGTGTGTCCTATGGACACACAGGCGGCTCAGGAACGAGCATGCACAAGTGCCCCAGAGCAAGCCACAAGGGGGAGAGGCCATAATCACCGGCGAGGGACCCGAGAAGAGGAGGACTGGGGCTGCTCTGTGTAAAACCATTGCCCAGAGCAGTCAAGTATGAAGCGTTTCTTATTTTAAAGTGTAAGTCCACTTTTGTTGAGGATGCATTCCCCTTCTGAAGAAATCCCTGTTTGTGCCCATGTGCAGAAGTGAGTCTAATGGGAGTTGTTTCTTAATTATCAACCAGCTGCTGCACCTGCAGGTCTCTGAGGCAATTTGCAGGGCCTGCATCACTTTTAAATGTGGTATCATATTGGGAGTATCGCACCAAAAATCAACAACTTAGTGCAGACTTCTGGGAAAATCAGTGAGCCAATCACACAAGCAGGAAATTGCATATCTGGAGGGTGTTCTGAACACATTCTTTGTAAAGAATACCTCCAGATAGCCATATTGCATTTCACAGAATATTACAGAGCTGCAGATTGAAAAGGAAAGGTTATATATATATATATATATATATAATATATATATATATTTAACCCCTACAAGGCCACCACAACCACATGCATTGCACACAGTTGCTGGGCAGTTATAATGCTTTCAGCGAACAATACTACCTGCCAAATGCCATGGAGATTTTATTCTTGTTATGGCATGTGTACACACCGCATCCACTGCCTTTGCAGACAAAGAGCTGCACCGTTGCTCAGACAACCGCCCTATAGACAAGGTTCAAACAGTGAAAGTCCAGCAAAAGTTGGCACACATCAGGATCTAATAAAAGACACAGTATTAAAATCCAAATGAATCAGATCCACTTGCATGTTTCAGCATAGTGGCCTTAGTCATAGTATATGCAAAACAATACCTGCAAGAAATCTATTAAACTTGTAACTTCCTGAGCAGTCTGCCTGAACTATTATCAATAGTCTCTATTTGAACTACAGAACACCTCCCTCTGTGTTATGGATAAGAGGATATGGTGTTCTGTGTTCTTCCTAACCATTTGTCCTAGGGCAGTGATGGCACCCCAGATGTTTTGGAACTAAAATTCCCATGATGCTGATGCACTCTGCAGTGTAGTTGAGCAATATAGGAAATGTAGTTCCAAAAACATCTGGGGCGCCAAGGGTTCACCATCACTGCCCTAGGGTGACAACCCTGATACTACATAGATGCAGCACAAGTCAATGGTACTTGCCTATGATTGGTTAAAGTGTTTTTCAATGGTCCTGGCACGAATCTGTACCTATAAAAGAAAACGCCTCATTACTGAAGCAATCGGCGGGGATTCAAGAAGCACGTCCCGCCTTCCCTCCCTTGTAAAAGGCTTGAGTTATGAGGTTTTTGTCAATTTTTGTCAATTTCTTAAAAAATGGGACTTTGTGTTGTAATTTTATTAGCCTGAGCTTGAAATAACTGAGCTAAATATGCTGTTGGTATAATTTCAAAGCTGGTATTGCATGATATGCTATTTAACTTTTAATACCTATGATAAAAGGCCGCGGCCAATTGCATTCACAAAGAAAAACTGAGTCCAGTGTTGTATATAAAGAATATAAGTTAATAGGATATATATGTTCTGCCTACTGTCCCATGAGTGTTGCCAACCTAGAACAAGAAGTCTCTTGTTGGCAGGATCACCAGGGGCAAATGTCTGAAAAAGGAAGCTAATGCAACCATCACATCTAGGCGCTGGTAAGGTGCAATTTATTACAGATGTGTTTTGGGGTTTAGACTTGATGATTTTATTTATTTATTTTCTTTAGCCTGTGTCGCTGGACAGTTACTGTACCAAAGGAGGAGATAATCCAGATCCAGTTTATTCAAATAAGTATTGAAGATCATGTGACCTGCGCCCTTGATTTTTTAACTTTTACCATAAAACAAAAGATTATCAGTGAGTTTATCACGTAGACAGTCCCTGAAATGGAGAAGAGATGATGGTAGATTTCTGTATCGGGGTCCAAATCATCTTTGGAACATACCATATTTGCCTGCTTGGGATATAGAATTTGAAGAATAAACAGAAAAACGTGTCATGACTGTCCTCTATCAATATGGTCTTGAAATGGGGGAAATTTTTTTTAAAAATAGACTAGATATACAGTGTATATGTCACACATACACAATTAATTCAAGAAGGTAACAGCACAGAGAGCATAATTATCTGCACATATTAAAGAATAACAAAGCGGCTTCAGGAATCCCAGCTAAACAAGGGGCAGAGATGCTGGAATTACTTGGATATTCTTTAACAGAAACATGTAATTATGCTTGACTATTGTATAACTGATGTGTCTTACTTGCTTACCCCTATATAAACCACCTTTAACTGCTAATTCCCCTTAACATAATCCCAGAAAATGAGACGACACCAATCTGGAGTAAATATGGCCGTAGCAGACAATTATCTTTATTTATAAAATATCAAATAATTAACATAAATTAACATAACTAACACTAAGTAAGGCACTTCCTCCATTAAACTCCACCCGTTGGTCTGTGCAGGAAAAACCCACCAATCATAACATCAATATCACTTAACGGCACTGCGGAACCAAAAAACTAGAATAGGCCTCCTGCTGACATGCTGACTCAGAGGCAAAAACACTGTTCGCAGTGCACCTGATAAACAGTGGCTAAACTACTGTTAGCTGTATCACCACCCACGGGTACCATACCACCGATAGGTCCCGAACTTCCATATCTGGGGTAAATCCTTTATCCGCACAGACGAACACCATGCTGCTGCCACGACAACGTTGCTTCTGGAAATATAAATCAAATCATTAATAACACAACAAACCCCCCAAGTTAAGGGAGGGAGGGTGGGAAGCTCGCTTCTCCTGGCAGACTAAGCTGGGGAGGAACCACCCACTCTGCAAAAGTACTATGCTCCTCCCCTATACCACCTCTCCACCAATCCTGCTACACCTTTTTCACATGCAGCTCTTCTACCACCACCCAGTTAACCCTGTCATGCCCGCCCTGCGCCTATTTTATTTATTTTGCTTCGGGCTCTCTTTCTGTGCTGTAACCCCCTTGTATTTTGTGTATTCTTCTTCTTTTGGTGTTTTTGGGGACACACCTGGTTACTTGCATAGATTACTATCTTTATTTGTTGGGGCTGTCTACCCCCTAAAGCTTTATTATGTATGTGTGTGCTTTTGGCATAGCTTTTAAAGGGACAAATGTGTTGTTAAGCTGTGGGGGAGGATTTTGACAACCTTGACAAATCTTTGTATTTGGAAGGAATATGACCCTTGCAGCACCAAACTGTGCAGACCTTCAGGAAATTTTGTAGAAAGATAGCTTTTCCAAGATAATCCCTATATAATGAGGCCTAGTGCAACCATTGTGTGGTGGGTCTGTTAGAGGAAGTGAGCCCTGTGAGAACGTCACCAGCTTGGTAGTTGGGCCAGTGAAATTAAGTCTGGTGCAGGGCAGACTCCGTCAACACATTTGAGAATCCCAAGAATGCATTACTTGACAGTTGCCCTCTAGATGAAACTCCTTCAGTTGCAGACAGGAAATGGTGGGGTTTTGTATCTGGGAATGTTGGCATGGTTAGGTGAACTGGACTAGCATTAAGGTCCCGTTATGAGATACACATGTAAAGGTTGGCGGTTGTGATATGTGGAATTGTCGACAGTGTTTTATATGTATGTATGTAATATATATATATATATATATATATATATATATATATATATATATATATATATATATATATATCTATATATGGGTCTCAGCATTTTAAAGACTCACTCCACCGATGATCAATTTGTAAGTGTTGGATGGGGATGTCGTTTAGGGAAGTTGATCATGGAGCAGCTTCTGCTGACCTAAAGCAACCAATGAGATGTTGGATGTTATAGGCAATGCAATCAGTTTCATAATCTCCTGTTCTACATAAAGCCCAATTAAGTCAATTTATTTTTTAGGGAAAGTGTGTGGATCCACTTTGCCATCTCCATTACTTATCCAATCCAATGAAGTGACAGTCACATTCTTTTCAGATGCTACCATTAATGGTGGTGGCTTTGAGCTAAAATTCTTGGCCGTTCCAGCTGCTTCAGTGAAAGGTGAGTGCAGATTTCAGCCTTGCTAAGTGGCCAATTAGCAGGTTTGAGTGCTGGGGAAATGAGGGGGGGGGGGGGGGTTAAACTAAAGCAAAAGTTACACATATTGATTTCTGCTTTGGCACTAGAATGTTAGCGAAGGCTTAGATGGTAAGTGGAGACTCCTTAGAGTGGATGGTAAGTGGAAGCTGCTTAGTGTAGAAGGTAATTGAAGGATGCTTAACATTGATAAGTGGTATGAAGGGTAAGTTGCAGATGTTGAGCATGGATGTTGGGTGGAAGCTCTGTAGAGTGGGTGGGCAGTGGAGACTCGCGAGAGTGGGTGGGCAGTGGAGACTCGCGAGAGTGGGTGGGCAGTGGAGACTCGCGAGAGTGGGTGGACAGTGGAGAGAGACTTGGTAGAGGCTACTGACAGGATCCCCTGCAAAAATTAAATATTAGTGTTACCATTTTATTCTGCAGAAGTTGCATTCAATATTTTCTTTGTTTTTGTCACAGGTTCTGGTTGTAATAGCGTGGCAGTGTTAAAGAAAGAAGGGAAAATCTACACTCGCAATTACCCGATGTTGTACCCCAGTAACACTACATGTCGCTGGGTCATTGAAGCACCAAGAGGCAAAATTGTTCAAGTATATAATGGGAATTGCAGATAATTTGATACAAGGGACATGCAAGTTACACATTACAGGGGATTCAAACCTTTTATTGTAGCTTTTTTGGTTTTCAGTGTTTTTGTGTTTATTTTCAGTTGCTTTTTGAAGACTTTGCTGTGGAGTTCCAGGAGAAATGTCTATATGACCGTGTTTCAGTGTACGGTGACAAAGACCAAAAGCAACTAATTGGTAGGAGTTTTCAGTTACACAACAGTTAAAGCAGGACTCCATGCAAACGCCTAAATAAACATTTGAAATGCAATGTATGAATTGTTTTGTCTACCAAAATATTTTTAATTCTGTTCAGCCAGTCTTATGATTTACATCCCACTTCCACACTGCATGGTCAAGAAGTTGACACAAGCAGGGCCACCATTAGAAATCATGGGGCCCCATACAGCCTGCCAGACAGAGCCCCCCTTTACCCCACACAGAGAAAGGGCTTTAAATAACCCCTTGCACATGCACAGTAATCCTGCTAGCTGTGACTTCCTGCTTCCTATGGGGGCACTATGTGTGCTCGATCCCAAGCCAGGCTGTTTGCATATATTCAGACACGCAGCTCAGCTCCACCCATCCTCTACCCCTTTTTGACTGACAGCAGCAGAAGCCAATGGCTCCTGCTGCTCTCAGCCAAGCCTGTGAGACAGGGTAAAGGGGTGAATAGCTGCTGCAGATGTGAACAGTGCTGGATCGAGATCAGGCTAAGGTAAGTATTAAGGGGGTGCTGGGGGTACACTACTAGTAAAAGGTTGTTTGTTTGTTTTTTTGTTTTTTAACCACTTCAGCCCGGACCATTTGGCAGCCAAAGGACCAGAGGTCTTTTTTCAATTTCGCACTGCACTACTTTAACTGGTAATTGCGCGGTCATGCAATTTTGTAACCAAACGAAATTTGCGTCCTTTTCTTCCCACAAATAGAGCTTTCTTTTGATGGTATTTGATTGCCTCTGTGATTTTTATTTTTTGCGATATAAACGGAAAAAAGAGCGAAAATTTTGAAAAAAAAAGAGATTTTCTACTTTTTGTTATAAAAAAAATCTAATAAACTCAATTTTAGTCAAACATTTGGGCCAAAATGTATTCAGCCACATGTCTTTAGTAAAAAAAATGCCAATAAGCGTATATTTATTGGTTTGCGCAAAAGTTATAGCGTCTACAAACTAGAGTACATTTTCTGGAATTTACACCGCTTTTAATTTATGACTGCCTATTTCATTTCTTGAGGTGCTAAAATGGCAGAGAAGTACAAAACCCCCCCAAATGACCCCATTTTGGAAAGTAGACACCCCAAGCTATTTGCTGAGAGGCATGTTGAGCCCATTGAATATTTTTTTTTTTAGTCCCAAGTGATTGAATAAAGACAAAAATAAAAAAGATTTTTTTTTTTTTTTCAAAAAGTTGTCACTAAATGATATATTGCTCACACATGCCATAGTTATATGTGGAATTGCACCCCAAAATACATTTTGCTGCTTCTCCTGAGTATGGGGATACCACATGTGTGGGACTTTTTGGGAGCCTAGCCGCGTACGGGGCCCCGAAACCCAAGCACCGCCTTCAGGATTTCTAAGGGTGCAAATTTTTGATTTCACTCCTCACTACCTATCACAGTTTCGAAGGCCATAAAATGCCAAAATAGCACAAAACCCCCCCAAATGACCCCATTTTGGAAAGTAGACACCCCAAGCTATTTGTTGAGAGGCATGGTGAGTATTTTACAGCTCTCATTTGTTTTTGAAAATGAAGAAAGTAAAGAAAAAAAAATTTTTTTTTTTTTTTTCAATTTTCAAAACTTTGTGACAAAAAGCGACATCTGCAAAATACTCACAATACCTCTCAGCAAATAGCTTGGGGTGTCTACTTTCCAAAATGGGGTCATTTTGGGGGGGTTTTATGCCATCTGGGCATTCCATGGCCTCCGAAACTGTGATTGGCAGTGAGAAGTGAAATAAAAAAATTACACCCTTAGAAAGCCTGAAGGCGGTGATTGGTTTTTGGGGTTCCGTACGCAGCTAGGCTCCCAAAAAGTCCCACACATGTGGTATCCCCGTACTCAGGAGAAGCAACAGAATGTATTTTGGGGTGTATTTCTACATATGCCCATGACATGTTTGAGCAATATATCATTTAGTGACAACTTTTTGTAAAAAAAAATATATATATTTTTTTTTTTTCATTATTCAATCTCTTGGGACAAAAAAAAAAAATATTTAATGGGCTCAACATTGCTCTCATCAAATAGCTTGGGGTGTCTACTTTCCAAAATGGGGTCATTTGGGGGGGGTTTTGAACTGTCCTGGCATTTTATGCACAACATTTAGAAGCCTATGTCACACGTCACCCACTCTTCTAACCACTTGTAGACAAAGCCCTTTCTGACACTTTTTGTTTACATGAAAACATATTTTTTTTTTGCAAGAAAATTACGTTGAACCCCCAAACACTATATATAATGTTAAAGCAAAGGCCCTACAGATTAAAATGGTGGGTGTTGCATTTTTTTTTTCCACACAGTATTTGCGCAGCGATTTTTCAAACGCATTTTTTGTGGAAAAAATACACTTTTTTTTCTTTTAATGCACTAAAACACACTATATTGCTCAAATTTTTGATGAAATAAAAA
Source organism: Lithobates sylvaticus (assembly GCA_028564925.1). NCBI lineage: Eukaryota > Metazoa > Chordata > Amphibia > Anura > Ranidae > Lithobates > Lithobates sylvaticus. Next base: position 154,742,391 of record CM053029.1, on the reverse strand, counting down.
ATATGATCTTAGGCCGAGTACATGGATACCAAACACGACATGCTTTAAAATTGCGCACAAACACGCAGTGGCGACAAACTACATACATTTTTAAAAGCCTTTAAAAGCCTTTACATGATACCACATTAGATTCACGGAGGAGGTCTACTGCTAAAATTACTGCCCTCGATCTGACCTTCGCGGTGATACCTCACATGCATGGTGCAATTGCTGTTTACATATGACGCCAGACCAACGCTTGTGTACGCCTTTGCGCAAGAGAAGGGGGGGCAGGGGTGCTTTTTTTTTTTTTTTTGTTTTTTTTTTTATTTATTTAGCTTTTTTATTTTATTTTTAAACTGTTCCTTCCATTTTTTTTCTTTGTTATGATTTTTATTGTTATCTCAGGGAATGTAAATATCCCCTATGATAGCAATAGGCAGTGACAGGTACTCTTTTTTTGAAAAAATTGGGGTCTATTAGACCCTAGATCTTTCCTCTGCCCTCAAAGCATCTGACCACACCAAGATTGGTGTGATAAAATGCTTTCCCAATTTCCCAATGGCGCGGTTTATATCCGGGAGGGGGGACATTCCCTCCCACTGCTTGTAAAAGCAGTCTAGAGGCTAATTACCCGCTAGAATTGCTTTTACATGAAAGCCGATCACTGGCTGAAAAGAATGATACCAAGATGATACCTAAACCTGCAGGCATCATTCTGGTATAACCATTCAAAGTCCAGCAACATACTGGACATATATTGTAATCTTTTTTTTTTCATGCAGCCTCTTGGCTGAACGAAAAAAAGAGATTGATTGGTGGGTATGCCCACCATTAGAATACCTCCCTTCATCCACCCACTTCTAATGATGGGCATACATGCACCATTTATATATGCCGATGCATGGGGGCATCCTCCCGCAAAAGTTATGCCGTGTACACACGGTCGGAATTTCGACCGTATGTACGTGGCATTAGGAGCCAATCGCTCCTCCCCCCCCCTGCTGCCCCCATGCTTCGGCATATATGCTCTTTTTTTTAACTGTGGTGGTGAAATCACCTCCTACAGTGTTGGAGTCGCGTCTTTATGTATCGTGGGAGCAAACGCTGTTGCTGTCAAGATAAATAAATCCGCGTTGCAACTGAATGGCGCACCTGAAAACAAAAAAATGCTTAACACTAAAACACAGTAAACAAAATTACATACCTGAAAAGCAAGCATGATAAAACATGATAAAACATAATAAAAACATTGCAGAATAGAATGGAGTAAAAAAAGAGCAACAATAGAGAGAGAATAGAGTGAGAGAGAGAACAATAAAACGACAACTATTTTATTTTTTTTTATTTTTTTGAGATTCACAGGTAAAAAAGCTCCTGACTGAAGCGACTGAATCAAAACGCTACCACAAAAAAACTGTTAGCGATCGCAGGGATCAGGCCTGACTCTGCGAACGCTGCAGTTATGTGTGCTTAGTGTTTTGTAAGTGACAGTGATCGATCGATACTGCACTTGGGTGGGCTGGGCTGGGCGGAGGGGGAAAACGCAGGTGCTAGCAGGTATCTGGGCTGATCCCGCTAACAATGCGGTTTTTTTTGGAACCCTAAACTGCTGGGACGCTAGTATAGATCTGATCAGATCAGATATTGATCTGTTCAGATACTGTGCCACTAAGGGAGGTGTATGCTTTGTGCGTGGGTGTTTGCGGTACTGGCACTAACCTGGGGCGACGCAGACCTTATTTGACCCTAAAACCTAATTGATATCACCCGCCGGGCGATCAGGGGTTAAACCGTTATTGGGTAATAAATGGCGGGTGCCCTGACAGTATAAAAAACAAGCTAACTAACCAGCGTCACCCGTAACAGTAATACAAAAAAAAACTGGTTACCTAGCGACACTAATGCAGCGATCAGAAAAAAACGATCGCTTAGTGACACTGGCAAAAGGGGGTGAAAGGGTTAACTAGGGGCAATCAGGGGGTTAAACCTTTATTAGGTAATATATGGGGGTACCTGACGCTATATAAAAACCTGACGGGGAACCTAAATAACGAAATAACTAACTGGCTAACCAGCGTCACCAGTGACAGTTATACAGTGATCACTGGTGAAAGGGTTAACTCTAGGGGCAATCAGGGGGTTAAAACCTTTATTTAGGTTGTAATATGGGGGGTACCTGACCTATAAACCTATTTATGAACCTATATAAACATGGCGGTTACCTAAAAAAAAAAAATGGTTACCTAGCGACACTAATGCAGCGATCAGAAAAACGATCGCTTAGTGACACTGGCAAAAGGGGGTGAAAGGGTTAACTAGGGGCAATCAGGGGGTTAAAACCTTTATTAGGTAATATATGGGGGTACCTGACGCTATATAAAAACCTGACGGGGAACCTAAATAACGAAATAACTAACTGGCTAACCAGCGTCACCAGTGACAGTTATACAGTGATCACTGGTGAAAGGGTTAACTCTAGGGGCAATCAAGGGGTTAAAACCTTTATTTAGGTTGTAATATGGGGGTACCTGACCTATAAAACTATTTATGAACCTATATAAACATGGCGGTTACCTAAAAAAAAAAAAATGGTTACCTAGCGACAGCAGTGACACTAATACAGCGATCAGAAAAACGATCGCTTAGTGACACTGGCAAAAGGGGGTGAAAGGGTTACCTGGGGGGCAATCAAGGGTTAAACCTTTATTAGGGGGGGGTAGGGGGCTACCTTGGACCTAAAACTAACTGCCCTGACAGTTATTACAGTCACACTGACACTAAATGCAGTGATCAGTAAAAAAATGATCACTGCAATTAGTGACACTGTGACTGGGGGGGGAGGGGGTGATCTGGGGGGTGATCTGGGGGGGTGACAGGGGGGTGGAATATGTGCCTAACTGTACTGGTGTCAGTGTACTGTTGTGCACTAACCTGTACATGTTCGCCGCTCGGCGTCTCCGGTCACATAGACCGGCGCACCGAGCGTGACATCACTTCCGCCTTCCTGTCTATACAATAGACAGGAAGGGGAAGCTTTTCATTGGCCAGGAGCGATCGCGAGGGGGTGGCCAGAAACCACTGGCCGTCCCCTCGTCCCGGATCGCTCCTGAAGCGATCCCGACCGTCCCCGCCGGCGGAGGGGGGTCCGATCGGACCCCCCAACCGCCGGAAGAATGTACAGGTACGTGATTCTGCCTGTACGTGCCATTCTGCCGACGTATATATACGTGCCATTCTGCCTGTACGTGCCAGTCTCATTTGTCCTGTTTACCATTATCAATAAAAGTGAAGGTAAAAGAAAATTAACCTTTACAGGGGGCGGTCGGGAAGTGGTTCAGGTCTTCCCTCTCAACTTCGCGCCTCTACTTTCATAAGTTTGGATGCTACTCCAGAAGTGGCATTTAGGTTATTTCTATTTGTTCGGCCGATGCAACATTTTAAAGATGTCCATGTTACCTAAATTTCCTTATCTTATCTTTATTCCTGCCTCCTTTTTCAAACCACTTAATTCTCTCTTCACTCAGTTCGTTTGGGCTGGTAAGAAACCCAGAATCTCCTGATGCCTACTGACATTACCCAAGTAAAATGGCGGACTGGCCCTACCAGACTCTATGAAATATTACCAACCCACTTGCGTTGTCAGATAAATTGATGCCGACCTACAGATCTTAAACCTTTTGGCCACACATCGAACAAGCACAATTTAACGTTCCTCTTCGTAGTGCGCTGTGTTTCACTGATCTATCACCACTTCTCTCACATTCTATAATCGGCCCTACTTTATAAGTCAGAGCCAAAACCCTTTCAGAATTTTCCCCTTCTCCTGACAACTCCCTCCTTTATCCCATCTTAGGAAACACCCCTTTTCCACCATGTTTACTAGACGGCCCATTGCATTGTCTTTCAGAATTTTCCCCTTCTCCTGACAACTCCCTTCTTTATCCCATCTTAGGAAACACCCCTTTTCCACCATGTTTACTAGACGGCCCATTGCATTGTCACTCCCATTGCTTCCAAGTCTCTCATTTCCTTGATTCCCCCCATTGGCCTCCCATCTCTTCCCTAACACATGCTTCTGGTTAATTTAATTTGGACTTCTGGAAAGCATTTCAATTAAACAGTTTCTTTATTCACTTTCTCCTCCTCATGCTTTCCAACAACTTCTCTCTCTCTCTCTCCTGGAAAAATGATGCTCTGACACAGGCCATATCTCTCTCTGAGACTGACTAAAACATAACCTTTGCCAAATCTTCTATATCTACCAGAATACAGGCATCCAATTTTTATGTTTCATACATTTTTATTACATTTTTAAATTCTTAGTGACATGGTTCTAGACTCCATCAATTCTTCATACTTACTTTCCTTCTATTTTACACTGATGCTGGAGGTGTCAGGAGAACAGGGGAGACCTTTTACATTTATTTTAGGCTTGTCGAAACTAATTCCATTCTGGAGAGAAGTAGTGAGGATTTCCTAAAATATTTATGGATTATGTCCTCCCCGAAGGACCCCTAATTATTTATTTATTTTTTCTCCTAGGTAACTAGGAAAATTTGGCCCTGCGACATTTGATCAATGCTGCCAAGTCTTGTATCCCCTTGAAGTGGAGAAACCCACCCACGCCATCACTATGGTTTTCCAAAGTTGACGATATCCATGACATGGAAAACCTAGTCCTTTCCTCACACAACCTATATGAAAATTATAACAAAACATGGTTTCTATGGAATGCTTTTAAGTACTTTGATGAGGGCAAAACATTACTTGTAACTAGCAGTTAATTTATGACGACATGGTTGCGCCCTAATTTCTTATCCCTTACCCCCTATTCCCTAAACCACATCAACCTTTTCCATAGTGTTTTCTTTATTTACACGTTTTAGGAACAAATACAAAGGAAGTGAATTTGGTTTTTACTTTCTATTTCCTCTAACTTGTTACATTGAAATTTTATAGCATATATAAAAAAATCAGTATTTATTTGTGACATTTGAACTACATTGTTAATTTTTTGGATGTATGTTCAATTCCATCTGATACTGTGTACATTGCAGTCATATATGTATTTTATTGTTAAACCTGAATTCTTTACTTTAAAGAATATACATAAAAGCTACATAATATATACACTGTGGAAAAGTAAAAAAAAATCCCATATTGTGAGTTGTCCCTAGAAAAGTAGTAGAGGGGACATCTTCCAATGGTGACCTGGGGATACCCAATGAATTACTAAAATTTTCAGGGATTTCCTCTTTGTTCGGCTATGGGACAGAAAGTTATAACCCTCTCTTGCTCTATCCAAAATGGAGAAAAATCTTTTGCCTATAGTTCTACTTTAAGGTAAAAAAAAACATTTACAACCACTTTAAGGATTCAAAGGGCCTAACTAATTCAGCAGGTGGCCTTGGGGGGGGGGGGGTACGGAGGAGACACTGGGCTAGGAGGAGTGCAGAGAAGGCCCTGTCCTGGGGAGGCACAGTGGAGATCCTGGGCTTGGGGGGGGGGGGGGGGGGGTGCAGAGGAGGCCCTGAAAAGTGTGGTTGGTGTGGCAAAGGACCTGGATTCGGATGGCAGGGTGCAGAGGAGGCTCTGAAATGGGGGGTCTGTAGAGGTGGCCTTAAACTAGGAGTGGAGAGGAAGCCCTGGACTGGGGGGGGGGATGCAGAAAAGTGGCCCTCGACTAGGAAATAATGGGTGGTGTGGCAAAGGCCCCTGGATGGGGGGGCTACAAGGGCGATACTGGACTAGATGAAGGGTGCCTGGAGGTCCCAGATTTAGAAGAGGGGGTGTCTGGAGGCCCTGGACTTTTAGAGGGGGACAATGGAGGCCCTCTGGTCTAGGAAAGAGGGTGCCTGAAGGACCTGCCAGCTTCAGGCAGAAAGAGCCTTGATCTAAAGCCTGGGCCCTGGAGGGTGAGTTCACAGCATAAATGGGGACATTTATCAATTGTCGCAAGTAACGCCAAACAGGAGACACAGATCATGTAATAGATTTATTGGTTGTTTGGCTGTACTTCTCCTGTGGATCACAACAGCGCAAATTGTTTTGCACCCCTTGTGACCCATTTTCACCTGACAGCGTCACAGAGCTGGTCCAGGCTGGGGAAAGATCGCAACCATTAGGACAGGCTCTGCCCACATGCCTGGAACAACACTCGGCTCAGCCTCTCGACAAGCCGCTGAGAACCTGAGCCGGCTGCTCCTGCCCCCTCCACAGCCTAGTATTTAAGTGAGCGTGGGGGGTGGGCAGAGCAGAGAGCCAGAGACTGACAGTCACCCGCTCTCTACTCAGGGAACACTGAGAACTGAGTGATCAATGGTGTTTGATTACTCGGTTCTCGGCCTTGGAGCCAGCGGGGGGGGGGGGGGGGGGACCAGATGCAGCATCCACCTAGGTAAGTATGATTAAAAAAAAAAATTCCCATGCTTATCTTTTAATTACCCAACATCTCCTCTTTCCTGCTATCAGGCCCACATAACAATTAGGCCTCATTCACATGGAGCATATGCGTCCATGCCCAGTGTGATGGCCGTGCACGGGACAAATGGAAATTTGATGTTCTGTGCAGGCAGTCCAGTCAAAGTCAATTGGGACGCAGCAACTGCATGGACCTAGTCGAATGTAAAAATTTTACACGCAGACAGGAAGGGATGCGTGTATCCGAATGCACAGTGTCTACGTTGGGATCTGTGCACCCACTTCTATAGGTGAATCTCTCTGGTGGATGCAGATGTAGCAAAGTGTGTCTCCGCATACAGGACCTGTCTCAGGCCCTGTCTCAATGATCCCTTAGGGGAATTTATCAAAACTAGAGCAGACAGAATGTGGAGCAGCTGGCATATAGCTTTAATTTTCAAAGCTGAAGATGGAAGCTGATTGGTTGCCATGTGCAGCTGTTCCAGATTCTGACTGCACCTGTTATGATAAATCCCCATCACTGTGTTTTTTACAGGTCTTACTCCTGACTACTGCATTCTAAGTACAGCACATTCTTTGTTAAAGTGGTTGTAAAGGCAGCCCCCCCCCCCCCCCCCCAGCCCAACCTAATACTTACCTGAGCCGCCTCACGATCCAGTGATGTCCACGGGCGCTTTGGCTCTCCCAGTGATTTGCTTTTGGCAGCAGCAGGAACCATTGGCTGTCGAACACAGCCAGTAAACCAATCAGGAGATGATGAGAAAGGGTATATAGCAGAGGGTTCATCCAGAATTTTTAGTGTTTTTGTATGTGGTCACACCCCTTTAGCACCTGATAGATTATATGCATGTACAAGCTATTGGGATTTGAGCACTGATTTATATATAAAATCTTGTTTCTTTTATAGCTGAAATAACATGGGTTTTATGATTATCTGGGGTTTTGCTTTTAACCCCTAAAGGGCCCAGATATTACTGCCATTTCTTATCTGTTCTCTGTACAGTAACTTTGTGTGGATTTTCTGTGACTCAGCCAATCTACAGCCTGGGGAACATTATGATGATTGTATTTGAGAGCGATGCTGAGAATAATTTCTATGGTTTCAAAGCCAAATTCAAGTTTTTATATTCAGGTAAGATCGGTCGAGCCATGGAAAGCTTTTTCCAAAGCCATCTTTGTTATCTAGGATTCTGTATATCATTTTATCAATGTGTGCACAAAGTGGGGTATAATTATAAAAATATATAAGACTTGCAAATTCTTAAAGTGTATAATTCCTAACAGGGTACTTTTTATATACTCCCTTTTGATTTGCTAAATATACCACTGAAAGTGTTTTGTTATATCTGTTTAAGAGCAAAATATATCTGTTAATCCTGCAAATCCAGTAAAACGAACTTTCTGTAGTGAGGTGAAAAATGTCAAGTGTTTTTGTCAGCCCTGCCTGAATTTTGGACTACAGAACAACTGTAGTTTCTCTAAGACCCCTTTTCACACTGAAGTTGTTTTCAGGCATTTTAGCACTAGAAATAGCCTCTGAAAAGCGCCTCTAATTCATTGCAATGGGTCTTTTCACACTGGGGTGGTGCAATTGCGGGACGTTACAAAAAGTCCTGCAAGCAGCATCTTTGAGGCAGGTTGGGAGCGCTGTAAATGGCGATCCCAAAACGCCGCTGCCCATTGCAATGAATTTGCAGTGCTTCCAAAGCTCCTGAAAAGCAATTCGGAAGCACCGCAAAAAGGGGTCCTTTTTTTTTTTTTTTTTTCTTTTATTATGGTCTCATGGCCTAAAAAAAAACTGGCCAGCTAGCACCCAAAAACCGATGCAAAAGTGCCGCTAAATACCACAAAAATTACCTGCGCTTTAGCTCCTGTTTTTTTGTGGTGCTTCAGTCTGAAAGTACCCTTAACCTAAAGCAAAGACCTCCAGTCTTACCCATCTTGCACAGTTGTACAGGCTCCCCTCCTCGCTAAAATTGCTCTGATTCTGATCTGATTCCACTACACACTGTAAACTTCTCACAATATGCATTAAAAGCTGCAGCAAGCCAAATGGAGCCCACCTCATTTCCTGGCTGTTTAGCATCATAGAGTCTTTTCGACCTCCATCTGACTGTTTCTGACCCACTGCATTCAGTACATGTGGACATTGCCTAGGAAGGTCTGTATGCAAATACAGCCTGCCTATAAATGTCCACTCCTTCATCCACTCATCAAGGCCCGTGGATATTTGCACAACTCCTTCAAGAACAAGCCCACTGTTTGCATTAGGACTGAAGGCTCTTAAAAGGAGTTGACAAACACATAGGGGTTTATTAACTAAAGGCAAACAGACTGCACTTTGCAAGTGCAGTTGCTCCAGAGTTTAGTAAATGAGGTAAAGCTTTAATTTGCAAAGAATACCAAATCCTGTGCAAGGAGGAAAAATAAAAATATATCGATAAAGTTCAAAGGGTGAGGGGCACGTCAGTCACAGCGGTATGTGCGATTAGCAATCAAGCTTATATCAGGCCTATGCAATTGGCGGACCTCCAGCTGTTGCAAAACTACAAGTCCCATCATGCCTCTGTCTATGGGAGTCATGCTTGTGGCTGTCAGTCTTGCTATGCATCATGGGACTTGTAGTTCTGCAACAGCTGGAGGTCCGCTAATTGCATATCCCTGGCTTGTATTATAGAACAAATTGAGTGGGATTGCTGCACAAAAAAAAATGTTTTTTTAATGAAGTTTAAAACTTTAAAAAATTCAGGCAATCATGGTAACAGTTTCGGGCTAATAAAGATCACGTCTTTCTTTAAAACCTCATGCCTATAAATGACCACGTACATGGAAATATATAGCTCATCAGCAAACTATTCAACAATCAAACAATCTGGAATCAATTAATTTTGATAGATTATTGTGTGAAACCTTTAGTGAATACAAAATATAATAGTCTTGGAACGAAAGATCAACAGGTATGACAATATTCTAAAACCGTATGGCCTTTTTCTATAAAGTGTCAAGCTAGTGGTAATTTGTCCAACTTATCCCTAATGGAGTATTTGTGTCTCGCGATACAATCTTTTATTTTCTGTGTGGTCTGCCCCACATAGAGGAGGCCACAAGGGCATTTTATGATGTATATGACATGGGAGGATTGGCAAGTGTAATGGTCTTTTATTGATTTATATCGTAACCTTTTTGGGGATGAGAAAAACTTTTACCCTTAATCATATTGGTACATTGAATACAGCAAGGCAAGGGAAAGATCCCTTGTTGTTAGGTCCTAAAAAGGTTACACGAGGAGTAGGTGCAGAGTATTAGTCAGATTTTACTAATTTATCATAAATGGTCTTCCCTCTATGGTATGAGAGTAGAGGGGGATGGTAAAACCCTGGGACCGAAGGGTAACTGCTATTCAGAATTGACCAGTGTTTTTTAACCCTTTCGCTGCCAGGCCCTGTGCTCTATTTCGTACACTCAGGTGGCCAGACAATTTTTGCAATTCTTCCTTTGTTTTTTATTTTTCACTTCTAGATTTCAGACTTTGTAAAAGACCCCCCAAACCATAAATTTTCTTAAAGCACATGATCAGTAGAATAAAAAGAAGGTGCTACTAATTCCTGATAAATCCCTACTAAATATAAAAGCTTAACCTGTATTGAGTTAATAAATAACAAATATTTGTAAATTTTAAATTGTGCTTTTTGCTAAATGGTGAAAATCAAACTAAAATCTGGAGGTTTTCACTTACAGCTTTCAGAATTTGAAAAGACCCCTCAAACTAGACATTTTCTACAAGCACATGACCTGTAGAATAAACAAGTGCTACAGATTTTTTGGGCCCCGCAATAATTGCGCAAATGTTCATCATATCGCTATTTTCATCTCTAATACCTGTAAGCACCTCTACACTGGATATTAGCCACAACTGTAAAGGTTGACAGCCATCTTAAAAGGTGCCAAATGGGGCACTGGAGGGGGGAAGGAGTACGACGAACGGAAGTTACAATTTTGGGTGGAACTCCACTTTAAATTACCTCTCTCCTCCAACAATCCCCCCCCCCCCCCAGAATGGGCATTTAAGGTTTGTCAGTAAGATAAGGTGTCTTTGGCAAAAAAGCAAAATGGTCACCCTAAGGGCAAGATTAACTACACAGATTGTGTTAATTATGGCTCGCAGAAGTTAAAATATTTCCTTCTACAAAAATATTATGCTTCTAAATTTTCATAGCAACTTTAGCCAAGTACTTGTGGAAAGTACAAAGACTTTGAAGACTGTATTCCTTTTCAAAATGGTTAAAGTGTAATCCCAGCCATTTTCTCTCTTTTCTTTCTTTTTTTTTAATACCGTTTCTAATAGATTAGAGAATCGTTAGAACCCCTTCCAGTTTTTATCACTGTAGGAGATTCACCCAGACCATCCTGGTAAACCATAATTCAATGCAAATGCTTTTGCCATAAAATATTTAGAAAACATCATTTGACACTGACCGTTCTGCTGAGCACTGGTACACCTGTTTTGGCTGCTGATGGGTTGAAAGTATACAGTGCAGGGATCGGTAGTATACTGTACAACAGAGTATACAGCGTATACAGTGCAGGAATCAGTAGTATAATGTACAACATAGCATATGCAGTGCATGGGTCAGTAGTATGACATACAACATAGTTAATGCAGTGCAGGGGCCAGGAATATGCAAAATATAGCACTGTGCACAGAATGAGGAAAATATACCCTCACCTCCATCTTAAAATGGCTAGCCCCTCATTGCCTCCTCTCACAGTGCCCAGGAGACTGTGTCGGTGCACAGTGTGGATAGTGTGGGTAGACAAAGTTGATAGCGTGGGTGGGCAGAGTGGATAGCGTGGGTGGGCAGAGTGGATAGCGTGGGTGTGTAGCGTGGGTGAGCAGAGTGTATACCGTGGGTGAGCAGAGTGTATACCGTGGGTAAGCAGAGTGTATACCGTGGGTGAGCAGAGTGTATACCGTGGGTGAGCAGAGTGTATACCGTGGGTGAGCAGAGTGTATACCGTGGGTGAGCAGAGTGTATACCGTGGGTGAGCAGAGTGTATACCGTGGGTGAGCAGAGTGTATACCGTGGGTGAGCAGAGTGTATACCGTGGGTGAGCAGATTGTATACCGTGGGTGGACAGAGTGGATAGCGTGGGTGGACAGAGTGGATAGCGTGGGTGGACAAAGTGGATAGTGTGGGTAGACAGAGTTGGTGAGCAGCATCACACCTCTCTCTCACACCAGCTGCTTTACTGTTTTCTCTGCTCCAGACGAGGACCTGGTCCTCTCCTACTTTCTCCACAGAAAGAGCAGGCCAGTGTTGATTTACATATGAATGAGCTGTGGGCACAGTATAACAGTGGCAGGAGTGACTACAGCAAGATGTAGTAGGAGAGGATAAATGTGACAAATGAAGGTATGGTAATTAGACAGCAGGCAGGGCTATGTGGAACAAAGTCTCTGTACACATTACAGCAGGACCAAGGTGAAAATGCAGGGCAATCCCACACATTTGGGACTGTTGAAGGTATGCATATGTTGGGATATAACAGGGTGTCACTGAGACAGAAATTAAGGGATGAATCTCCCTATCGGGGCCTCAGACAGCAATAAAATGGTTGTAACGCTTCTGCCGCGTACACACGATCGGAAATTCCGCCAGCAAAAGTCCAAGGAGAGCTTTTGGTCGGAAAATGCGACCGGATCGGAGATCGGACTTTTGCTGGCTGGAATTCCAGCCAGCAAAAGATTGAGAGCAGGTTCTCAATTTTTCAGTCGGAAAAAGTTCCGATCGGAAATTCCGATCGTCTGTACCAATTCCGACGCTCAAAATTCCTACTCATGCTCGGAAACAATTCGACGCATGCTCGGAAGCATTGAACTTCATTTTCTCGGCTCGTCGTAGTGTTGTACGTCACTGCGTTCTTCACAGTCGAAAGTTCAGCAAACTTTTGTGTGACCGTGTGTATGCAAGCCAAGCTTGAGAATTCCGTCGGAAAAACCATACAAGATTTTTCTGATGGAAAATCTGCTCGTGTGTACGCGGCAGCATTCCACACCCTTTTGAAAATGAGGTTTGGTTGCAGTTACACTTTCAGTCTGGGCAGAGTTGATGGAACATAGAGATACGGTGTCAAAGACACCAAGATGTTCGTAGATGACAATTATATATGTGTATATATGTAAATACAAAGTTAAAGAAGTTTTTCATGTGGAGTTTATGCCAAATGGCAGTAAAAATTCTGGAATGAGGAAAGAAAAATGGATATTGCACAAGAGCTTTAAAAAAAAAAAAAAACGTGAAATCCCAAAGTTTTTCCTTTGTGTGTTTTGATTGAGGCATTGATACCAATCCGATTCCCGGACATTGTGTGCTGTGAGCGAAGTGTTCCCTGCATGCAGAGTGTCTGTTTTTTTGCATCACTTAAGTGAAGGGCTTTAAATATGTACCGTATGTCAGGCAGATGAACTTAGCCAGAACCTTCCCTAAGCACTCTGTAATGTTATGTGGCTCAATGAATACAACAAGGCAGATATGAAAACCTGCTCTTCAGTCTAGTTTATGTAGTTGTTCATTCTGTTGAGGGCCCATTCATACTTATGCATTGTGACAACATGTATCTATGTGCAGTGTGTTGCAGTGCCGTTCACTGTGAATGGCACCCCAACGCATTGTACAGTAGAGCCTGACACACTGCAGCGCACACAACGCATGTACTGTTCTAATGTGCTATGTTGTGAAAAAAGGGTCATGCACATTTTTTCATCCATTATGGTGTGTTAGAAGTCCATTCATAATGATTGAGCTGCCTTAATGCAACGTATGTTAACACATGAAAAAACACGCGTTAACGTCTGTGCATTAACTAACACACTGCGACGGAATGGGTCCTAAAATCATCGCTGGCACAAAATCTAAATTGTCCATAATCATAATGCTGTCCCTGCAAAAAATGAAAAGTAAACACCTTTCCTGCTGCCGGGACTGCCGAGCGCTGCTCCATTCATGAGAATATAAATATATATATTTTGAATGTATTTTTTGGCCTAGAGTTTGGAATTTAGCACTGTTTCCAATGAGCCGCACAATTCGCTTTATATATTTATATCATTAAAGCAGACTTTGCAGCTTATGCTGAAGCCTCCATCCCATCAAGAAATGTTACTTAGTTAAAGCAATAAAAAATACTTACCTTAACCCTGGCTTTCCATGTGCTTACCTAGAAGATGGTGCTGTCCCTGGGCCTCATCGCTGGATTGCTGGGAGGCTGAGGATCCCAAATCTCACCACAAGATTCTACAGAACTGTTTGAATAATGCATAGTTATTGGATTTGGCCTCCTTAGTGTTGCCATGATCCTTTGCTAGGCTCAGTGACATCCCCTTAGGAGGTCAGTATGCGCCAAGGTGCAAGGAAATAATTTTTTACATTTTCATGCAAGGTCCAAAATTTATAAAAAATCCAAATTATTTACAAAGCACAGCAACAACCCTATATATATATATATATATATATATATATTATATATATATATATATATATATATATATATATATGTATGTATATTAATACCCTCATAAATTATTAAATGTTATATGTATGTATGTATTTTATTGGAATATGTAAAGTTTTATACATTTTGCTGAAATTATTTTTTTACAGTGGCATATTAATCTATTTAAAATGTCTAAAACATGCAAAGTAAAGAATATTTTTCCTGAAAGAAATGTATAACATAATACAGTAGAGATACAGCTTCTATTAGCAATTGTAGCACATATATAATGGAATGGCAAAATGCAATGCAGGTCACCGCCTAGAGCACATCTAATTATTACCTTCAGGTTTTATTTATTTAAAAAGTTTGCTATGTAGAAATTCTTCTTTCAACAGTGCAATAGTGTTTTTTGTTTTTTTTTGGAGGGAAGAGTATTTGATGGATTTTGTGTTAAGAATTTCATATTTTGCTTTACCTTTACAGAAATGACTGTGTTATGTGGTCTTGTGATATGTCAAATAAAGCAAGAACATCAGCGTGTGCTTCCTTTGAGCATTGAGATGTTTGGATGAGTGTTGATGTACATTTTCAATGCATCTTTGAATTTAGGATTTGGAATGGATAGGGTTAACGGCCATGGTCAATGCTTGGTAATAACTGTTGCCAACACATCAAAACATATCAAAACATATGTTATATGTGTTTTGGTGCGCTGCCATTTTTGGACCTCCAAACACACTAAAATGCAAAAAAACTAAACGAACGTCACATTTTTCAAAAGCACTTCACTGCAGTGCTTAGACACGCACCACTTGAGGACAAGGGCATCTTCCCCACAACCCTGGATGGTTGTTGTCGGGGTCTGCAGGCAGGGGGCTTATAGGAATCTGGAAGCCCCCTTTAACAAGATCCCACCCCCCTCCTCATGTTAATGAGTATAGGGTACATTGTACCCTTACTCATTCACCAAAAGAAGTGTCAAAAAGAAATAAAAACACACACAAAGTTTTTGACAATTCCTTCATTAAAAGAAAAAAGTCCCCCGATGTAAATCCATCATCATTCACGCTGCACCACCAGACCCGAAAAAAAAGACGACGAAAGCTAACCACAGACTGCCTGCTCCTCTGTCTGATAGTTTTTTTAAGTAGAGCTATAGGCAAAACTTTTTTTGTTTCATTTTGGATAGAGCAAGGGAGGGTTATAACCTCTGTCATATTTTTTTTTCTGCCATCTGTGTCCCATTGGGGAGATTTCCCTTTATTTCTTGTCCCATAGCCAAACAGGAAATGAGAGGAAATCCCTGCAAATTAAGGGTATTCCATGGGGACCCCCAGGTCACCAGAACTAGTGTTCCCATTAGAACATTTACCCTCAATTATTTTTCTGGGGACAACCTAAAATTTGGGATCTTCTTTTACTTTCACTTTTAACAACTTCAGCTCTGGAAGATTTCCCCCCTTCCAGACCAGGCAATTTTTTGCGATACGGCACTGTGTTACTTTAACTGACAATTGTGCAGTTGTGCGACACTGTATAAAATGTATGTCCTTTTTTCCCAAATACAGAGCTTTATTTTGGGGGAATTTGATTACCACTGCAGTTTAAATTTTTTGTGCTATAAACAAAAACAGACCAAAATTCTAAAATATAATAAAAATAATATTGTGTAGTTTCTGCTAAAAAAAATCTTCCTTAGTTCCTTCTTCGATTTAGACCAATATGTATGATACGTTGATCAGCTCCTGCTGTGAATAATCACCGTGGGAGCGGCCTGCCGGCAGCTCGAGGGCATGCCCCCAACCCGGAAGTGCTGGATCAAGTACTAGGTACGTGATCCACCGTATATATACAATATACGGTCAGCAAGCGGTTAATGATAGTGGTAAACAGGACAATTAGAAAATGTGAATGGGGACATAGACAGCAATAAAAACTGACAAGCATTCTAATCCCTCTGCCCTCTAAAACAAAAAAAATGTTTTGCCTTTAGTTATACTTTAAATAGGTAAGGGGCGGGGCCCCCCTGTGACGTCAGCGCTCTAGCGTGCACTGGTCAATGATGTTACAGGGGGGTGCCACCAGGTGATGTTGCCGGCTGGCCTCACCCCTTACCTATTTAAAGTGGAGGTTCACACAAAAATTGAACCTCAGCTTTCGAAACCCTCCCCCCCTCCGGTGTCACATTTGGCTTCCGGTGGGAGTCTATGCCTCTTCTCGTCCCACACGGGTCGCCGCGGGACACACACGGGTCCCAGAGACAGCAGAGACCATTCGGATTGTGCTGCGCGACTCGCGCATGTGCAGTAGGGAACCGGGAAGTGAAGCCACAACATGAGGACAAGGTGCATTGGGGTAGGGGGGCAGAGCCGGGAGCTCTGTGAGCGTGATCGCGGGTCCCGCGGACTCAATGTCCGTGGGGATACCTGCGATCATCAGGAAGAACGGGGAAATGCTAATATAAACAAGCATTTCCCCGTTCTGCCTAATGACACTCTGATCAGGAGCGGTGATCAGTGTCTTGTCACACACCGCCCCTCCCCCCCAAAGTTAGAATCACTCCCTAGGACACACTTAACCCCTACTGCGCTACCTAGTGGTTAACCCCTTCACTGCCAGTCACATTTACACAGTAATCAATGCATTTTCAATTGCACTGATCGCTGTATAAATGTGAATGGTCCCTAAATTGAGCCAAGAGTGTCCGATCTGTCTGCCAAAATCTCCCAGTCATGATAAAAATTGCTGATCGCCGCCATTACTAGTAAAAAAAAAAAAAAATATTAATAGAAATGTCATAAAACTATCCCCTATTTTGTAGATGCTATAACTTTTGCGCAAACCAATCAATAAACTCTTATTGCGATTTTTTTTTTTACCAAAAATATGTAGAAGAATATGTATCGGCCTAAACTGGGGGAAAAATGTTTTTTTCTATATTTTTTGGGGATATTTATTATAGCAAAAAGTAAAAAATAATGTGTTTTTTTTCAAAATTGTCACTCTTTTTTGGTTTAAAGCGCAAAAAATAAAAAAACGCAGAGGGGATCCAATAGCACCAAAAGAAAGCTCTATTTGTGGGGAAAAAAAGGACATCAATTTTGTTTGGGAGCCACGTCGCACGACCGCGCAATTGTCAGTTAAAACGACGCAGTGCCGAATTGGAAAAGTTCTCTGGTGTTTGGCCAGCCAAATGGTCTGGGGCTTAAGTGCTTAAAGAGAAAAAAAAACTGCAAAACGGAACAAAAACGCAACACTTTTTGGTGCAGCTCCATTGAAGTCTATTAGACGGAAAAAGCAATCTGCTGTGGGAAAAAAAAGTCCCTGACCCTTTCCAAAAAAACGCAGTGCCGCAAAACACACAGATGTGAACTACATCTATAGGAAACCATGTTAAATGAACTGTAGTGCGTTTCTGAAAAAGGCACCAAAAAAACGCATAGGTGTAAACATAGGGTAAATGGGCACCCATAAATCTAAATTTCAGTTCACACAAAATTGTATTCAGTCACAAGGTGAGAGACTGCAGCAGTGGCTGATCTGTGACAGTGATGATGATGGAACAAAGATGGTGCTGTCCTTTTGGAGAGAAAAGCTGATGAAGGCATTGTCAAGGGGATTACTGTGAGAGGTAATAACTACCTGGAAGTGTTACATTGACACATCACTAAGGAAGAATATATTTAATGACAGGTCCACTTTAAGGCAGCCCTGAGCCCTGAAGCACCTGACTGCCATCTGCTGTAATCTCCACACCTGATAAATGTGAAAACTCAGCCCCATTCTTCAGAATGATGGCAGTTTGTATGTTGTTCCTTGCTAGCTTGGTCCTATCAGGGGGTGAGATACTATACAATGTGATTTTATATCAGATCGCCTGTGTATCTCTAAAGGTTAATTATATTTATTGAGTAAAAGACACTTGGTAGAAAGGATAATCCTTAAATAGGTGCACAGGTTCTTAAAATAAGCTGCTGATATTTCAAACAATACAGCCCGCATCATTGTTGAACATTTGCAAGAAACTATATATATATATATATATATATATAACAACAAAAAAAAAATTTCGGCTTGCAAATGTGCATTCTTGATTTGCAAGCTGTAAAAAAAATATTGCAGTGTTTCTTGACTCTATCTGCAAGCAAACATTTGCTTTACCAATGTTAACTGATAAGATATTGCTTTATTCCAACAAGAGAGCTCATTAATCCTTTACCTACGTACAGCTATCTTCAAGCTGACACCGTCCGATGGGTCTACTCCATTGATCTCCAGCAGGCGATTTGCGTTGCGTGATACCCGTGGTAAGTCCCTGATGTGCGTCTGTGGCCCTTTTGCCTGTAATTCCATACATGAAAATTAAACCTTGCTTTCAGATGAAAACTACAACTTCTCAGTTAATCCAACTTTATGTTGTGTATTATTTTTTTTTTTAATCGCTTCAGCTATCACACCTGTACACCCTCTCCCTATGTGACCGGAGCAATTTTTTTATTCTACCATGGACCTGTTTCTTCAGCAATCATTTGTCATTGCTTAAGACCCCTTTCACACCATTGACCGGCTCAAATCCGCCTGTTTCAGGCAGGTCCAAGCAGGCCACCCATTGACTTCTATGTGCAGGCGTCCACTGACGCCTGCCAGCCATCGGATCCGACAAGATCCGCTCAAAACAGACAGATGGCGATTAGAGTTGCCACCTCATCCCCTTAAAACTGAACACCTTTGAATTACACAGGTTCTGAGGCTAATTAAATGCAGATAAGGCACCAAGTGAGTTTAATTACCACCTTAATCAGCCACAGAACCCGTGTAATTAATATGTGTTCGGGTTTAAAGGGATGAGGTGGCAACCCTAATGGCGATACTGTCGCCATCCGTCGATTGGATGAAAACGGACATGCTGTCAGTTTTCATCCGTTCTCCCCATAGAGAACAGCAGAGCTCTGACAGGTCTGTCTCTGCGGGGATCAACAGAGCGATTTTCCCCCCGCTGAGCTGGCGGAGTCCGTCCAGCAGATCCGCCCCGTGTGAAAGGGGCCTTCTTTCGATAACCAAAGTAATGCAAATAGTGTTTTTTTAAAAAGTGTTTGATTTATTCCTTTTTATTTATGCAATTACAAAAAAAGTAGCAAAACCTAAAAAAAAAAATGTAGTGTTTAAAAATAAGTATAAATAAGTAGTTTGTTCACTTTAAAATGACATAAAATATATCATTCTAGTACAAAGCATTGCAAAGTTTTGTGTGCATGGACACCTAGGCAATTATAGATGGGCATTTATAGGCCAAGAAAGCAACTCCTAGAGCAGTGATGGCGAACCTTGGCACCCCAGATGTTTTGGAACTACATTTCCCATGATGCTCAATTACACTGCAGAGTGCATGAGCATCATGGGAAATGTAGTTCCAAAACATCTGGGGGTGCCAAGATTCGCCATCACTGTCCTAGAGCTTCTGTATTTGCACATCATCTCCAGTTCTGATTTAAAAAAAAGCCAAGAATTTGGAAGGGGGTTATGGCAGAAGGACTGGATGTACTACATGTGTACAACCGTGACTTTTTTTGGGTGCGAACATTCAGTGTCCTCACCTAGTTAAAAGTAGTTCTAAAGACTAAACATTTTTTACCTTATTGCATTAAGGTAAAAATGTTTAGGCATCAGTATCACCTCCTCAACCCCCCCCCCCCCCCACACACACACACAGTGAACACCCACCCATGCAATCAGATTCCGGTGTGGCAAAAAAAAAAATAGCGTCCCACGTCATTTTGGCATTGATGCTGTGTGATTTGAGCCAGATAAAATTGAATGGCTCAAAGGGCATTGCACAGATATCACGTGATTTGCACAGGAATGCAGTGCAATTCCTGTACAAATCGCATGCAATGTGCAGAATCGTGGCAGTGTGAACCTAGGCTCAATGTATGAAAAAAGATCTATGAATGGAGAAGGTGGCCTTTTTGTTCACCAGCCTCCATTCCTAGATAATATTTCATTCATAGAAGTGATAGCACCACTTCTATGAATGAAGGAGGGTGGCAGAAAAGGTAGGCATAGTTGGGCAATGCCAGTAAAAATGACAGGTCCCTCCAGTTTTTTTCTTTTTAGTAAAAGAAAAAGTAGGTTTTAATGGAGCCCGGCCTGAATAAACTATGGGAGTTGCTAAAGGTTATCTCCTCCATTTCAAAATGTTATTCTCTTGGTTATCCAGTTAATCCTAAGTGGCTTGGTGTTGGAGCCCATTCAGGCCAAGTCTACTGGGCTGCTTTGCTCAAAGTAGGCCCAATGTAATTACAAGCTGAAATCTATTGTTTCCAATGGGCCCAGTTCACAATATGCAGAGTGCAAAATGGAACATGCTGCATTGTGCGATTTGAGGTGGGGATATAAACTGTGAGTCCCTGTGGAGCAGAAAGAAACTTATGTGAATGGTGTGATGTACTCATTACGGACAAATCCAAACAGTATACATTTGGGGAGTATAAAGTGTCCAGCCGTTTTGGAGGCATCTAATGGTATTGTGCCTCCGTTACTTTAGTCTGGCACCCCCTAAACCTTAGGAGTCAGTTGAACATACACTGCTTGACATTTGGATGCCTTGATTCTGCTCACCCCCCCCCCCCCCCCCCAGAAGGTTTTCCAACATTCTGAAAGTGTATGTCAAGTCAAAACCTGTATAGAGTGGGGAAGGATTAGAACCCCTTTCAGGTTTAACCGCTTCCCGACCGACTCACGCAGATATACTGTGGCAGAAGGGTGCGTACAGGCAGATTAACGTACCTGTACGTTGCCCTTTTAAGAGGCGGCTTGCGGGCGCGTGCCCCCGGGAGCTCTGTGAGTGCAATTGCGGGTCCCGTGGACTCTATGTCCGCGGGGATACCTGCGATCCTCTCGCGGTGAGGAAGAGTGGGGAGATGTTAATGTAAACAAGCATCTCCCCGTTCTGCCTGATGACACTGTCATCGGGAGCGGTGGTCAGTGATGTGTCGCACATAGCCTCCCCCCCCACAGTTGGAATCACTCGCTAGGACACACTTAACCCCTACAGCGCCACCTAGTGGTTAACCCCTTCACTGCCAGTGACATTTTTACAGTAATCAATGCAATTTTTTAGGATTAATCGCTGTATTAATGTGGGGAAGAGGGGGAAAACACTGCGCTAAAACAAAAGTGAAAAAAACTAAAAGCACAGCAGCTGACACTCAAACAAAGTTAAATAAAGTGGGAAGAAAATAGTGTAGCGCTGATATAAGTAATGATTAAGTGTGTACAGGTGTGGCTGAACATACAAAATACCAATAATGGCTGGAAGTGCTAATGATGATATGGCATAGGTGAGTGAAACAAAAGACAAGAAAAATATAAAAATGTGAAATCCACAATGGGATGAGTATATGAGTTCTGTACTAAAACATTTATCCCAGTAAGCAGTCCACATATAATACACAAAGGAGATGTGTAGGTGGAGATCTTCCTGCTTGTCTGGAAAAATGGAAAGAAGATGGGTACTCCTTACCAAAAAGGTTGGATACACATGTCATAGGACAGTGGGTCTCAGGCTTGAGATCCCGATTTGGTCCCAATCGGGTGATGTGAATTGAATGAATCCTGGTGAAGGGTCCTCACTTATCCGTCTCTGGACTCCAAAAGGGCAGGTGCTCCTCGTGTGGGATGCTCGCTTGTCCGTCTCCAGACTCCAGAAGGGCAAACACTCGGGTTTGGATGTATCCAGGATCAGGTTTATAGAACATTCATCATGAAAATATGAGAAAACAAAAAGAAACAGAGGCTCCGGATGGTGCAGGTCAAACGGCAAGTCATATAATAAATTGCATAAAAATAAAAAGTGATCACAAGGTAAAAGTCAATTGGATAAAAGCAATGCGGGGTACAGGAATGCTGGCCCAAAATATGGCATAGGTGTTTCACTCACCTATGCCATATCGTCATTAGCACTTCCAGCCATTATTGGTATTTTGTATGTTCAGCCACACCTGTACACACTTAATGCTGTGTACTGTGTTAAGCCTCGTCCGGCGTTTGTCTCTATTCAAAATCAGTGGTCCCCTATGGGAGCCCATTGATTTGAATAGAGGTCGTACCAAAAGTCGGATCAAGATGATTCGACTTGCGGTGCGACTTGTGTGCTGAGAATCTTGAAGGGGAACCCCGCGAAAATTAAAACATTTTTTTTTGCGTGAGGTTCTCCCCCAAGACGATACCAGACGGGGGACTCTTCCGACTTCTCTGGCCTCTTCTCCCGCTCTCTGGTGCCTTCTGCCGGGCTCCTCCGCTATCTTCTTCCAGCTCTTTTGCTAGCGTTGGCCCAGTCTTCTCCCTCGCCGTCATTCTCTTCTCTATTCTAGCGCTCTCTCCCGCTGTAATGCAGTGTACGTTGTGCACACCGATTTTATATAGGCATGGGGCGTGGTCACCCGGGTGATGTCACCTGGTGACCCCTCCCCTTATGACGTCACAGCCTGGGCCATGGTGGGACTCTGACGTCATAAGGGGCGGGGTGACCGGGTGACTTCACCTGGTGACCACGCCCCATGCCTATATAAATCGTTACGCACCACGTACACTGCATCAACATTGGAAGAGGACAACGGCGAGGGAGAAGACCAGGCTAACGCTAGTAAAAGAGCTGGAAGAAGATAGTGGAGGAGCCCGGCAGAAAGCACCAGAGAGCGGGAGAAGAGGCTGGAGAAGTCGGAAGAGACCCCTGAAGTCGGAGCTGTCTAATAAATGACTTTAAAAACCTGTTTAGTGTGTGTGTGTGTGTTTTTTTTTTTTTTATTGACACTTTTCCCACAGGTGAATGGGTAGGGGTACATTCATTATCAGCACAGCCCCCTCAGTTGTGCCAATCAGTGCCCAGCAATAAACACAATAATAAAGTGTCCCAGAGCCCACCACAGTGCCAATCTGTGCCCAGCAGTAACACCTGTCAGTAATCTATCAGTGCCCGTCAGTGAAGGGGAAAACAACATTTTATGACAGAAACTAAAACTTATTTATTTATTTTTTTTTTTAAATGTTTATCTTTTTCTAATTTAGCAAAAAATAAAAACCCCAGAGGTGATAAAATGCCACCAAAAGAAAGCTCTATTTGTGGGAAGAAAATTATAAAAATTTAGTTTGGATACAGTGTAGCATGACCGTGCAATTGTCATTCAAAATGTGACAGCGCTGAAAATTGTACTGGGCAGGAATGGCTGAAAGTGCCTGGTATTGAAGTGGTTAAAATTTGGTGGAGTTGGCGTTTCCTAGTGGGTGGAGCTACTCTCCAGCTGCTGTCCTAAAAGACTCTTGGTAAGTTTACCGGTAAGTCTTACTTGAATTTTCTTGTTGCTGTGCATTTGGAAATGCGCAGATGTGAACGAATGGTAACACAAACACGACGCGCGTTGCCATTTGTTTTTGAAATGCATGATAAAGCACATATATTCTTTTCTGAGCATTTTTGATGTGCATGGCAAAGTGTGCATTTTTTTTGCAAGTTGCTGTTCGCTCATAAACATGCAGATGCAAACAAATGGCAAGCAAATGGTAATGCAAGCGAGCCACACATTGTGACACGTTTTCAAATCAAAGTGTGCGTTTTCTTGCAAGTTGCCTGCATTCGGAAATGCACAGATGCAAACAAATGGTAACGGAAGTATGAGTGTTGCTGTGTGTTTTCAAAATGGAAAAGGAGTGACATCACAGACACAGAAACCTAATGTATACATCTAAAGGAGGAAAAGCTGAAGTTCTGCTTTAAGCTCTTTTTTAGTTTGGTGTTATTTTTTTATTTCTGGTTTTGTCTTACCTCCAGAGGTGAAGTGCGGCATTCAGCGAAAGAAGCAGATAGCTGAAAGCTTTTTCCAACAAAATTCGCGTATCATTGGGGGAGAGGATGCTGAGGCAGGCGGACAGCCTTGGACGGTAGGTGGAATGAGAGAAGCATGGGTGTTCTAGGGCGAAGAAGAAATTACGTCCAAGGAACGTGTAATATTAATGAAATTGTATCCAAAAATGTTTTCAAATGTCAGATGTCCATCCAATTTACCTTTAAAGCTGAGCTCCAGGCAATTGGCTAAATGCACAACTTGGATTCAAATGTTTACTGTCTAACTTGCCCAATGATTTGTAAGTCTACCTAGCAAGTCTTGTGATCCAGACATCCCTGCCACAACACACATCCAAATGATCTCCAGACTAAAACAAAGCCAAGCTATATGTTTGGTTTAAGGCCTGCCATCACATTGGTTAATTTTTTATTTTTTTTTGTGTAAAAAATATACCTAGATAAAAATGTATACATTTTTTTTTTATTTTTTTATCTGCTTTAAATTCAGCTTTAAGTGATGATAGACAATATTGTGTCTGTGGTTGTGGGAGCTGAAATTGAAATTCAGACTTCCACCTCCCAGGTCTCATTTCTTATGTGGTTACCTGGGCTGGAAATGGGGTGAAATCTTCCAAATAGGGGCATTATCTGCACATGTGTTGTACTTAAGTGACCAAAAATACAAGGTTCTGACAACCTCACATGTGGTAATTACAGTTGGACAGATTTAGCTGCAAGACACATCCCTAGTTGTAATGTCACAGAGGCCTTGATTCTCAGTTCCTCCTTCACAAAACACATCGGTTCTTTCCATTTCCCACAGAAAATGGCCACTACTAATAATCCAACACCACATAAATGCAACAAGAAATGGCAATAAAACAGAGGTTTTAAGTCTTCCACATTCCATCCAAAACTTTAAAAAAAAAAAAAAACTGGAGATGGGCTTTAACTTTACATTGATACAGCCAAATGTTTAGTAAACCTAGAATATTTAGTTTTTCCCATTCGAGGTACTGTGACCCAGAAGACTATTGAGCCCACTCAAGATCACTGTAGACCTTACAATTTCACAGTTCCAATGGTGATGCTTCAAGGTTACTCTGCATCTCAATAAAGAGAATCTGATGTATGGCAGACATTTTCTCATGCTCTGGATGTTTTGCAGGGTTGAAGACCCATGAGATAATTTTGGCCTTTTTTGTCCAGGTGTCTCTGCAATATCGCGGTAAACACATCTGTGGAGGAAGCATCGTGCAGACAACTGAGGTGGTGACTGCTGCACATTGTGTTTATTCTTTGAGCAGGTATGTTCAGATCTTATTAAATAGCACACTTTGATCATATTGACTGATGTGCTGAAGTTGGACCCATATATTGTATTGTTGCCTAACCCAGAACCAAGCTTTCCGGTATTGGTAGATACTAGAGTTACCATGCCTGTCTGGCAAAATCGAGGAACTCCCAAGTCTTCAGGCCTGCCATGGTCGGTACAAAACTGGATGCTTTCTGCAATGGATATATAATTTTATTATGCAACAGTAGAAGAGTGAACACTTAAAGCTAAATGGCAACTCCCAAGTTTTCCAGGTAGGCAGGGCCAAAGTAAAGTGCTATTGTAGCAAGTGCTTAGAGATGTACTCCTTGATCAGCAAATATTGTCTAGATACGAGAGTCATGTGTATTCTTACTGGAATCTTGGTGTGCTGTGTAATTTGTCCAGATTTTTACAGTAATTCAGTGTGAAACTTTGCCTCGGTGCAGGAACTTCCTGTAATACAGGCCGGTCGCTGCTGCTCTTTCTCCTTGTTAAAAATAACTTGCCATGCCCCCTCCCTGTAGTTTTCCGCAAGCAGCCTATAGTTGGTGAGCCTTCTGAGCCCCTCCCCACAGCTCTGTTCTCTGCTCCTACTATGTACAGCACAGTGATGATGATGCTGCTTTTACAATGCAAAAATTTGGTTTACAAAAACATGTGGTGCACACAAATGTATTTATATTCTTTTGTAGCTATGGAGGAATATATTTGAATGAAGGTTTGTGTGCCTGGAGTTAAACTTTAGCACTGAAGTCCATATGGAATGCAAAAAGCCAGTGGGTCACCCCACCCACCAAATGTTGTTTGATGCAGAAATATCACTTTAGAGTGGTCCAATCCTTAATGCTATCGTTGCACCGATGCCTCGACTAAGCATAGTGGTGCTTGTACTCAAGTAAATGCTCTGATACTAAAATTAATACCTTCAAGTCTGCAAACTAACCACCTCCTTTTAGTCCTGGTTCACACTGCTATGTTGCAAATGGCATTTAATTATTTATTCTTGGTGCAAATTCACAGTGCAATTTCTGTTAATCAGGTGCGATTCCAATGCGAACTTTAAAAAATCAAAGCTGTGCCCAAGCCAGTTGTTAAGGAGCGGGGTTCCGCATGCTTAACAACTGATGACTCCCTGCTGACAGCTGAAATGTAAGCAAAAGAATGCCGGCACTTAAGAATTCTGAAGAAAAACTGTGTAGGGGGTCCCCCCTAATCCATACCAGGCCCCCAAAGCACCCCCGTATTGATGGGGACATAGGCCTCTTCTGCAGGCAGGGGGCTAATCAGAAACTGGATGCATCCTTTAAAAAGGGGGGGCCCAGATCCCAGTCTAGGATAGGTAAATTGTCAGGCTTGGCTGGCAGCCAAATGAGAAGAGAAACGCAGGCGCCTCTAGGTTAGAACTGTAAATATTTTAATGATACAGGTGCATTATCCACTTACATGGAGGTTAAGGAAGTAAGGCACGAGTCCATCCACACTGGCGTGGCAAAGCGGAATTCTGAAGAGCTGATTTTTCTGCCTGTCGGGGAGAAATCCTAGCCAGCAGGATCTCTGGGACCACAGCAATTAACTTGAGGCTTGGATCAGGCCGATGGTGAGGGCGCCAGGCGTGATGAAGTCACTGGTGGATTGCAACTGAGTTTCAGAGCATGCCCCTTGGTAGATGGGACTCAGGGCGTGCTCCTTTTTGTCAAGCTACTGAGACTTTGGCTGATATATATGCCTTGGAACACTGCCATCTTGTGGAAAGGATTTGACACACTTTCCAATATGAAGTACCCAGAGCCAAAATAACATAGATATCATCAGACTGTTAACTGCCTATGGTTCAACAGAACTAACATGACATTGCATATCAACTTCAGTTCTTAAGGGAATTCCAAATAAGAATAGGCTATAAAAAAATATATATAAAAAAAATTTAAGCATAAAATCAATCTAAATAAAATTTATTGCATTAATTTCTTTGGATTAAATGGATTCATTATTACGAAATTTAATAGTATGCGTCGGGGTGAAGAAAATTTATATGGGAAGATGCATGAAATTGACTACTATGTATGCATGTAAATTAGTTAAAAGAATGTTTACACTCTGTGAGTATATCACACCTTACCTTTTGCAAAGCAATGATTTTTATTATAATTGTATGCAATAATAAAATGTAAATGCACTAGTAGTGGTATCTAATGTAATGTTTTTTGTGATGGGGTAACGTGGTGAGGTAATTGCACCTTAAAGGGGATATTGGGAATAAAAGGAGGGAGGGGGAGGGGGGGTTGAATGGGAGGGGGGAGAACTTTTTTTCTTGGGTAGGGATGAAAAAAGGGGGGGGGGTGGAATTATATGTTTAGACATTAACACTATGTTTACTTACTATTGGGACAAACCTCCCACCACCCCAAGACAGAAAAGTATTTTATATGAAAACCATCGTAAGGAAGAGATACCTGAGGAGTGGGAAAAAAAGGGTAATTATTGTGGGAAAATGTTCTAATATAGTAGACACCTCCATTCCTCGTTTAGTCCTCCTGGCGAAAGAGTATCGAGAGAATAAATCAAATATGTTTCGCGTTCACAGAGCCCATGGAATCGCTCAGCCTCTGAAAGGTTCTTGGGCATCTGTTCCACGATCCATACTTTTAGGCCTTCGGTAGATTTCTTAAGATATTGGGAGAAGTGGCGAGGAACGCTGTGCTTATATTTGCCTTCCTCAACCTTTTTCCGGTGCTCGCCAAATCTGTAAGAGGGGGCGGATAGTACGACCTACATCAAGTTGATGACGGGGGCAGCTGAAGCAATACACCACATAATCTAATGAACAGTTATAAAATTCACTGATATTTTAGGTTTTGCCCTTGTTGGTAAATTGTTTCTTGCCATGTTGTACTACAGGTCTTGCATAGCGTTTTTTTTTATTAAAACATACCCTGTAAAACAAACATATTTGTCAAATGTACCTTTTTTTTAAATCTATTTTAGTGGGAACTTCTTGTGAATACTGAGTGTAAGCTTGTTTGATCAATGATTCCGGATAGCCCTTATCCTTGAGTTTGTTAGTGAGTAAGTCGTTTTTGTTCTGTATAGTCTGTCATATTGGTACAATTATGTCTCAGACTGCAGAATTTACCCTATTGGTATATTATTTTTCCACTTGTGGTAGTGGCAGCTTTTGTAGTGTAGTAGTGAGCTGCCAGCGGTTGGTTTACAATAGTTTTTAGTATGTATTTCGTCATTGACATAATAAAGTTCAAGATCAAGAAAGGCTAATTTATCTGGGTCTGTAACATATGTGAAACTGAGGACATGGGGGTTGGTATTGCAACGATTGACAAAATCCTGAATTTCGTTACTGGAGCCATTCCAGATGATTATGATGTCATCTATGTACCTGCCGTAATAAATGAGATGTTTAGAGTAGGGATTGTTTTGCCGCATATTGATGCTCCCAAAGGCCCATGGATAGATTGGCGTATGAGGGAGCAAAATTGGCTCCCATGGCAGTGTCTTTGACTTGCACATAGTATTGATCATCGAAAATTTTTAATTATTATGTGTAAGACAACTTGGTGCATTCCAATATTAACCCAGCTTGTCTATTGTTCATAAGTTGGTCATGAAATAGGAAGTGGTCCAGAGCTGCTAGTCCAAATTCATGTAAACAAACTGCTCTATACAAAAAGCTGTATAACTCCGCGCCACAGGTAAAACAAAAATCAATAACTGTGATACAAAAAATTAGGTATACCAAGCTGCTCCCTTTAGAATCGTGAGATTAATTGTTGATGAAGTATTGTGCCAGGGGCGCTAGTAAACACCTATATAATAGTGGTTATTGTGCATATACTTCTAAATATATACTAAATTAGACACTAATTTTTGTAAATATATACCCAGTGCTTAAATATAAACTATATAGATATCCTGCTGTGGAAATATAACACACAAATCAAAATGTTCCATATACTCATAGATTAATTCTAGGATGTGTATCCATTAAACTCCTCTGAATTGTTTCAACAACGTGCTAGAAACCATATATAGCATGTGCAAAGTCCTTCATTGTGAACAAAGTCCTGAATGGAAAATGACACAAAATAAACAACAAAAAAACAAAAGTTCTGTGCTGTGTAGAATGGTCAAAGAATCAACTGTAGATCACCAATCTTTATCTCTATATCTGTGAAAAACCCTTCACCAGAATTTTCTTATCTTCTTATTGGTCACCCAATTGTGCAATAAAAAACAGCTGGCTGCTTACCAGATGTTATTGACTTCTTTAACCAAAAAGAAAGTCAATAAGGGCCTTTACAGGTTAGTGCCTGTACACATGTGGTTAATCAGGAGACAATAGTAGGTATCTTCCTCTCAGGAGCTCAGATGAAATGCATATGAAAAGGCAGAGAAACAACTACATAGCGTGATATTGTTTCATTTATTTAAAATAGCATAATAAAAACATAGCCAATTGCCTACTCACGAGTTGTAGTGCCCACCCGGCACTGGGGCTGTTCGCGTTGGCAAATTTTGGATGGTACTTGTGTACCCAAAAGGAATCTCCCGTCCTGTGTGTGTGGAGAGACGGCGTGCGTTCTAGCTAGGCACCGCTGACAACCGATGATTGGTGATCTACAGTTGATTCTTTGACCATTCTACACAGCACAGAACTTTTGTTTTTTTGTCGTTTATTTTGTGTCATTTTCCATTCAGGACTTTGTTCACACTGAAGGACTTTGCACATGCTATATATGGTTTCTAGCACGTTGTTGAAACAATTCAGAGGAGTTTAATGGATACACATCCTAGAATTAATCTATGAGTATATGGAACATTTTGATTTGTGTTTTATATTTCCACAGCAGGATATCTATATAGTTTATATTTAAGCACTGGGTATATAGTTACAAAAATTAGTGTCTAATTTAGTATATATTTAAGCACTGGGTATATATTTACAAAAATTAGTGTCTAATTTAGTATATATTTAGAAGTAAGTGCACACTAACCACTATTATATAGGTGTTTACTAGCACATTTTACTAGCGCCCCTGGCACAATACTTCATCAGTCCAAATTCATGGGGGATGGATGTATATAAAGAACTTGCATCCAGATGTAGTCATTATTCCATTTGACTTTAATTGCTCTAAGAAGGGGACCATCTCTTATATAGGACGGCAGGCCCTGGGCCAGGGGGTGAGGATGGTCATCTATGTATTTGGACAAACCTGATGTTATGCTGTCCATGACAGCTAGGATGGGTCTACCTGGGGGATCAGGGAGACTTTTGTGGATCTTTGATTAAAATACAGTGTGCGGTAAAAATCCCTAATTAGGAATGATGCTTCAGATTTTATCTAAGATTTTGGTTTGAGTGGTATATTCAGTTAGAAGATTGATATCCAATTTGTATTCGGGTAGTGGATCTTTGCTAAGTTTTTTTGTTATGTGGATCCATCCGCAAGTAAGCGATGGGCCTCTTCTTCCCCTTTATATTAAAAAAAAAAAAAAAAAAAATCAGCCCTATCTTGAATGACAATCCCTCCACCTTTTTGTAGGCAGTTTTTATGATTTAGGCTGTCATTATTGGCAAATAATTTTAATGCTTTATTCTCCAAAGGGGTAAGGATAAAAAAAATGATTTTGATTTTAGTGTGGAATGGGCAACTGGGTGCGATGTATGGAGATGTTGAGTGTATATGTCTAGGTTGGTGTGGGAATCGTCTTGGTATAAGTCTTCAAGTGTTTCTATGATATCAGCCTCAAAATTGAATTCAATAGGTTCATATCGTCCTGGGAAATCTGAAAGAACCTTTTTGAGAGTAAGGTTTCTAATGCATTAGTTTAAATCTTTGAACAGTAGATATGGGTCAGGCTTGTTGGTCGGTGCAAAGTTCAGTCCCCGGCTCAACAAGGATGTCTCTTCCGGGGAGAGAACATGACTGGAAAGATTAAAGATCTTTACAATTTGCGGTTCTTTGGTTGGCATCTGTTTACTACTTCCCCCTCTGCAGCCTCTGTCAAATTTTTCTTTTTTGGGGGGTGACTGGAGAGGGATTCATGACTAAAAAAATAGAGCCAAATACCAGGGCATTTGGACCAATATCTGAAGGTGGCTGTGAACTAAATGATAAATGGCTGATAGTTGAGATGGAGGGTATGGTGAGGTTACTGGGCTCTGCGGTGGATATGTCATTGGGCTCTATGATGGATACATCCACAGGACCAGAGGGTGGGTGTTATCTACATGGCAGAAGAGAAGATTCCAACCATGGGATCACTGGGGTCTGTACAGTATCCATATGGAGTTGCTGTCGCTGTTACTGTGTTGGAGGTTATCAGCAGTCCATTGGTAGTGGATGTTCCATGGGCTGAAGTGGTTTCGCCCATGGGTTGCAGAGGTTGATGAGCAGATGTGTGTGGAGTTAACCGGATGATCCTGATTTGTAGAATTTTTGTAAATCTTTAAACAATTTGCTCTGAGGAACATTGGTGTCTGATATCCTTTTTGTCATGATGAGCTTTTTTGTTATTGTTGGAACTAGGTTTTTTGTTAATCTGATTAGAATCTCTAGAGGGGTTGGACCTAATGGTCTGGTTGCAATTGGTGGGTATGTGAGAGATCCGAGGAGGGAGAAGTGGACGGATGGTGAGAGGTACTGAAGGTTTTTGATATGTATAGTTGGGATGGTGATGGAGGGGGAGATTTGGGGGTACCATGGGCTTGATCATCGACGTGAAGACCTTGTTGTTGGTATAGTCTTTCAGATCTCGTCTAAATTTACCTAATTTCTAATTTGTTAATAAGGTAATTTTCTTGTTCTTTGGTATTTCTTTTCAGAATATCAAGCCAAGATAGGGGAACCTTTATGGCCAATATCCATAATCTCTTGTGACAGTATTTGGACCTGATGGGTTAGTTGTTCATATCTGGCTAACCAAGATGTAAATCTATTTTGCTGTTCCAAATTTAGAGATGTTGTGCCATTCTTTGGAATCCTCAATTCCCAGAAAAGAGCAGGGTTTTTATTCTAAGGCCTCTGGGAGAAATTTTATTTTCCAGATATTTATGTAGAAAATATTTATCCCACCATTAAAGGTTAGTGGAGTGTATTAGGCATTCTAATTTTTTGCACTTTTCACAAAATATACCTAGTATTTTTGAGTGTGGCATTAGGACAGAATAGAGGGGATGGCAATATTAAATGTAGATCGTCCAAAATGTTATATTTTGAAACTTCTATATCAGATAATATTTGGAGAATGGAACCTCTAGTAATAGAGGACCACTAGTACCCTCCGGTACATATAACATAGGATGGAACTCATTAATGCGAATCCATTCAAAATGCAACAAACAGCTTTTTTGCTGTTTAATATTAGACCAAACATATCGATAAATATTATTGTATTTTCGCTATTTGGCAATAAACAGTTTTTGGTCTGTTTAACATTCAGCTTGAACATACTTATTTTTTATTTTTGATTTTGACTATTTTATATATATTTTGTCCTCTTTATACTTTCAGACATCTTGATTACCGGGCTTATCATTCTTTTTCACCTTGTGGAGACGGATCATTGGGTTGATCCTTGTGTAGGCTTCACCCTTGGAGATCACCACCTTGAGGGTTATTAACCCTTCCTTTTCCGAAAATCCCAAAACCCCCCCCCCTTTTTGAGAGGTGAAAAACCTGTTTTACATGGTCCTAGAGCCTTCGGCAATAACTCCTGGCCCTTTGCAAATTTAATCTTATGAAGAAAATTACCTTGACTTTCGTTGCATTAATCTTTTATCCCCATGGATATTGGTATGTATAAATGCATTTGTCCAGGTATCTATGCAATGGCTTTTTCTCCCCCTCCCCAGGTTCCCCTCGAATGCTCATGTATGTTTGTTTTTGTTTTTCGTCTTTTCCCAGACTTCTCTTCCCACATCCAATCTCCACCTAAATGCCTCTGAAGAAGGGATCGTTTGAGTTTCCCGAAACATGTTAGGCCATTGAGGGATGTTTTTCTTTTTCCTTTTGTATATGTCATATCCACATGTAACACTTGTAAACTAAAAGGTTGTATTACAATTGTTTTTAACAATTTTCGTATGTACACATATATCCCCTTTTTTTGTTTACTTTGTTTTCTTTGATATTTATCTATCTATATACATATTTTTTTCTTAATAAATAATTTAAAAACATACTTTCATTTTCTCCATTTTATTATCAACAATTTTTTTGTTATGTTTCGCCTGAAAAGTCCCAATTGTACCGGAGGGTACTAGTGGTCCTCTATTACTAGAGGTTCCATTCTCCAAATATTTACTCAGGGATGTTGGCAAACAATTTATCTTCAGGAGCTTAAATACCCCTGAAGCTTGGTTCAGCACCACTTGTTACATCTATATCAGATAAAATCCATCTTTAAAAACACAATATATTAATATATATGTGGTTTGCAGAAATTTGTAAACGCATGCAAAAAAATGTATTCCAAATAAAAACATGCATACAAATATAAAAGGAAATGCAACAGTGCCACCCCGTGGCCTAAGAACCACAAATCAGATAATGTGGGAACAGGCACATTGGATTTGGGACAAGGGCATTTAAAATCAATTTAAAATGATGTAGTGCAGGATATAAACGATGGTCTGTATTAGACTAGCAGCTGCAGCCAACAATTGCTTTAAACAGATTACCCCATCACAATTACATTAGACACAACTATTATTGCATATAAATTATATTATTGCATAATTTCCATTATTATTTTAATTAATTTACAATTTTTATTTAAAATACATGGTAGTCATAATTTCATGTATCTTCCCATAAACATTTTTCCTTTCCTCTGGTGAGGACTATGGTGGCACTGACAGTGGAGAGAGGCAGCTGCATCCAGGAGCGCTAGCAGGGCCTGAAGGTGTGGTGCTGGGAACAGTAGCCATGTGGACAGCTAGCACTAGGACTATTTGCATTTTGCTACACCAAAGGAGCCCGCGGTCCCTGCCTGCAAAGGGCATTTGCTTTGGGCCTGGCTGAGCCAGTGTAAGGCCTGCATTCAATGCTAGCTGGTCTTAAGTGAGGAAGTGTAACCAAGTGATGTGCTGGAGCTCGAAGAGAAGAGGTATATATAGTCCAGAAGTCCCAATTTCTTTGTTCTTCAATCAAGTGGGCATCCCATATCTCCTCCAATCCCCATCCAAGTTTATTCCTTGCAATAAAAATACAAAAACAAAGTTTTAAGGACTGGTTTTCTGCCTGAGGGTTAATAACGGTGTGCCTGACTGGGCAGGGTGACAGACGGACCACAACACAGCAGCCGTTACGGGGGTTCCGCTAGAGCTATATGCCAAGAATCCACTCTGAAAGTGCTGAACAGGAAGAGAAAATATTCTGTGCACTTTCTAAAGAATATATAAAGCTGAAGACAGCAGATATGCATGTAAAACTTTTATGTAGGGTTGGTTTCATCTCTCTATCATCGGAGGCTGTTCACTTCACTGGGAATAGGAGATGTTTTACATCCACTTTAAGTGAATATATACCTATAAAGATCAGTGACCCCTCTGGAGGTCCGGGTGGTTTGCTCTAGAAGAGTCAGATCTGTGATGGAGTAACCGTTTCCCTTTTTTTTGAATGTTTTTTAGTGAGGTCAGTCACTTGACTGTCATTGCTGGAGAATACGATCGGACTGCCATCGATGCTGAACAACAAGATATCCCAGTCTCAAGTGTAAAGGTTCACCCAAAATATCGACCTGATGGAAGTATGACCTATGATGTTGCATTGCTTTACCTTTCTAAGCGAATCATCCTGGGTGAGCCAAGAAAGATTTTAGTTGGTCTAGCTGCTAGTAGAGGGTCACATTCAACCTGGATTTGTTCTGTAATGTTACAGATGTTTTGCTTCAAGTACAGAACTACCTTTTAGGACAGTTGGTTTCTTCAGTTTAACCTGAGATAGCACTTAGGCCCCTTACACATGTGCGGATCCGTTTTTACTCCTCCGCTTGCTCGGCCGGGATCGCTCAGTTGATTCCGCGCTGAGCCGGCGGATGACCGGTCCGCCTCTGCACTTTGGGCAGGGACAGACCTGTCAGAGCTCTGCTCTCCCTATTGGGGGATTGGATGATTACGGACCCCCCTGTCCATTTTTTCATCCGATCCGCCAGACGGATGAAAATTTAGGGTTTTGATCTGTCTGGATTTTGCAGATCGGATGTCAGCGGACATGTCACCGCTGAAATCTGATGCTCCATAGAGGTGCATGGAGCGCCCGTTCAGATCCGCCTGAAAAAACTGACAGGTGGATCTGAACGGTCCGCACGTGTGAAAGGGGCCTTAACCTGAAGTAGTGTTTGTTTTTGTTTTTTTTCACAACAAAGCATTGACTTTTTCTCCCCCTTCACAGGTTCTGTGGTGCAGCGGATCTGTCTACCGCAGGAAGGGGAGAAGGTTGAAGTTGGGACATTGTGTATCTCCAGTGGATGGGGAACAGTTGGGGAAAGTAAGTATTTTTTTTATTTATTATTTATGTGTATTTGAAGATACAGAATGTTCTTACATGTCCTCACTTCCAGCACAAAATCCAAAAGCAATGGAGTTATGGCATCTCAGTCATACCAATTATTTTCTCCTTACCCCTTTTTAGCTTTCTATGCATCCAGAATTACTGTGTAACTTAACTTTTAAGTGATATATTATATTGAATAACTTCAAAGGTCAGACATCCCTCGCCCGCATCTTCTATCCAGCTTCTGGGTGCCAGTGTTCTATCTGATAGTGCCTGCTATCGAGAAGTGCCTGAGCCGCACTGCGCTGTACGGAACAGCACAACAGCTGTATTCACAACCAGCTGTTGAGACAGCGCCTGCGCAAAGTTATTGTTACATTGTGCCTTGTGCTTGCAAGGCATGTTCATTTCGGTGAAGGGCAAGTTTGGGCGTCAAAACCTGCCATTTACTAAACTAAACACGCCCCACATTTTTTTTTAAATTCTTTATTTAAAGATGAGACACAGATACAAACATAAACATAAAGGAGACTTAGCGTTACATTTAGGCTGTGACAAACGCGTCAAATAACATAGCCAAAATAAAGCAATTGCCTATTAATGAGGGTCGCTATTCAGTCTAACCACTGTTACTTGCTGAAGTCTAATATAGGGTAAACTTAAATATCAGTGCCCATCGCATTTTACGTCTTTTTATATTAAGAGGGAAAGATAGTGGGGGAGAAGGAAGAGACAGAGAGAGATTAAGGGGGGAAAGATTAAGAAGAAGTTTTGTGTACATACACACACACACACGCACACATACCGGGTGGAACGGGAAGGGGTGGAGGACGGGGGGGGGCCCTAGCCCCCCGGGAGCCGGGCTTGGTATTGCTGGGCTGTCTATGGTGATCCTACACAGAGGATCCTGCCGTATATTGGAGGAATTCATCAGAGAAACGAAAGAGGTTCCAGTGAAACCATCTGGAGCTATGTTCCTCCGACTTGTCTCGCAGTGCCGAGGTCAGATCTTCCATCTGCTCAATGTCCTTCACTCTTGCGAACCACTGGGCCACCGTTGGAGCAGTCTGCTGCTTCCAAAGAGGTGGGATGCAGGCCCTGGCTGCGTTAAGGAGGTGCTTGAGGAGGGATTTGTGGTAACGTTTCCTTGAAAGAGGCGTAAGGTTAAGGAGGACCGCAGCTGGGTTGTCCTGGAGGGAGATATCTGTGAGTTTCTGTACGATCTTAAGAACTGTCTGCCAAAAAGTTTGGAGTACCGGGCAGTCCCAGAAAATGTGTAGTAGAGTGCCTGGGTGTGAATTGCAACGCCAGCAGCGGTCTGTTTGCAGAGGGAATATCTTAGCCAGTACCGAAGGAGTTCTATACCAACGCGACACTATTTTGTATGCGGTCTCTTGATATTTGCTGCATAGTGAGGACTTTTGAGCAAAAAACAGTATGCGATCTTTTTGTGGTTCTGTGAAGGTGACTTGCAAGTCTCTCTCCCATTTTGTTAAGAATGGGGGGTCTTCAGTGGCGTGAAAGTCTAGCAAAAATTTGTAGGAGGACGACAAGATCTTCCGGATCGGTCCCTCACCCAAGCACAGTTCCTCAAAGGGGTGGAGTTTTCTTGCAAAGTGCGTTGGTTTGGGCAACGAGCCAAGAAAGTGAGAGAGCTGGTTGATCCTCCAGCGGTCTAGTCGAAGTAAAGCCTGGCCCGAGAGCAAGCTCTCTGTAGTTAACCAGCCTGAGGGACACAGGAGCGATAAGGCTCTCATGAGGCCCTGTGGGGCTTGTGATCGGAAGGACGGGTCTGAGAGGCCAGGTATAAAATCCGGGTGGCCAACAAGTGGCGTCAGTGGGGATGGAAAATTTTTTAAAGAGGCTAATCGGAAAAACCTTTTCAGCTCAGCGAGAGTTGGTCCAATCGTGGGATGGGTGGTCAGGTGGGTGGCATGAGTCGTCCCAGCCCAGGGTAGACCCGCTAGTGGGGCTCTGGCCGCCTCCTGTTCAAGTGACACCCAGAGCTTCAACTCACTGTGACGGCACCAGTCCACGACTCTGGTCATATGTGCCGCAGTATAGTATAGAGCTGGATCTGGAAAACCGAGGCCTCCTCTAATCTTAGATCGTAAAAGGAGTGTTCTGCCAAGACGTGGATGTTTTCCGCGCCAGATGAATTTGGTAAATATTGAACGGACGGCGTGGAAGAATGTCTGAGGTATCTTGACGGGCAGTGCCTGCAATAGATACAAGAGTCTGGGCATTGCATTCATCCTGAGTATATTGCAACGGCCGAACCAGGAAAGGGCCAGAGTTCCACTTCTCAAGGTCAGCAGCGAGCGTAGATAGAAGGGGCTGAAAATTCAGGGTGACGATGTCTTGTAATTTGGCAGGGATTTTCGTTCCCAGGTATTGTATTGAGCGTGTAGCCCATTTAAATGGGAAGAAGGGGCGTAAGTTGGAAATGGTCGAGTCTGACAGGGAAACACTTAAGGCCTCTGATTTCTGTAGGTTAACCTTGAAATTAGACAGGGAACCGTAGCGCTTCAGCTCCTGTAACAGGGAGGGAAGAGAGGTGAGGGGTTCTGTGATGTAGAATAAAAGGTCATCAGCATATGCTGCTACTTTGTGTTGACAATGACCCGATTGAATGCCTCTTATGGACTGATTACCTCTGATATGCTGTAGAAAGGGTTCCAGGGAGAGAACGAACAGTATCGGGGACAGCGGACATCCCTGTCTGGTGCCGTTCGCGATAAAGAAAGGGCTGGAGTCGCCACCGTTTACGCGTACAGTGGCAGTGGGATTATCATAAATGGCTGAGATCCACGACAGGATAGGGTCTGGCATACCTACATGTTTAAGTGTCTCCCGTAGAAAAGACCAGTCCACCCTGTCAAAAGCCTTCTCGGCATCCGTGGAAAGGAGTAGCAAGGGTATTCGGGAACGCTTCGCTTTGTCTATGATATTCAATGTCCTGGTGGTGTTATCCCTGGCCTCTCTCGTTTGGATGAAACCGACTTGATCTATTCCAATTAGACGTGGCAATAAAGCATTCATCCTAGAGGCAAGGATTTTTGTGAATAGTTTCATGTCACAATTCAGAAGGGAAATGGGCCTATAGCTGGCACATAGTAGGGGGTCCTTGCCCGGTTTAGGGATCACGGATATTGAGGCGCGCAGCATATCTGCAGGGAGATTGTGTCCGTCGATCGCAGCATTAAATGCTGCTAAGAAGGATGGGGCCAGCGTGTCCTGGAACATTTTGTAATAGGGGAGGGTAAAGCCGTCCGGTCCGGGGGCTTTACCGGGCTGTGTGTCTGCTATTGCGGCTGCAAATTCCTCTTTGTTAATAGGTTCGGACAAGGCCGCACACTCCTCTGCCGTCAGCCTAGGAAGGTCAACTTCCTGGAGGTAATTACGGATATCCTGAACCTTTCGGGGTAGCAGCTGTGGGGAGGAAGTTGGATCTAAATTGTACAATTTGGAGTAAAAAGCTCGGAAGGTATCTGCGAGTTCCGGAGATGAGTGAACTCTGGAGCCTGATGGCGAGAGAAGTGCGGGTATATATGTTCGAGAGCGCTTTGCGCGTAAGGCGTTGGCCAGTAATCGGCCACATTTGTCGCCGTACTCGTAAAAAGAGCGGCGGGCCTTCAGTAGTATATGCTTCGCCTCGTACATAGAGTGATCTCGTATAGCTTCCCGAAGACGGAGCAGTTCCGTTTCGGTGGCATTGTTTGGCCGGTTCTTATGTTGGCGTTCCAGGGTGTGGAGTTGCGTTAGAAGGTCAGATAAGGTTTTGGCGCGACATTGTTTGGCCGCATGTCCGTGTTTAATTAAAATGCCTCTAATGAAGCACTTATGCGCTGACCACACAGTGGCTGGGTTGTCGACTGAGTCTATATTGACTGCAAGATATGACTTAAGTTCCCTGAGGACGTCTGCTGCGATATCTTGGTCTTTTAGGAGCGCCTCGTTAAGTCGCCACGTGGTTGTTCTGGGGGGTGCTTGCGTAATAGCCAGCTCCAAAAGAATCGGGGCATGGTCGGACAATGCAATGTGACCTATATCCGCCTTGGAGACAATAGGGATGGCTGAGTGTTTTAGGAAGAAAAGGTCGATTCTGGAGTAGGACCCATGGACAGTAGAATAGAAGGTATAGTCCCGCTCTTGTGGGTGGACTATTCTCCAGATATCAACTAGTTGATGCGAGTGTAAAAGATCTTTTAGGCGTAGTCGGGTGCCCCTAGGGAGCGACGACAGGTTCGAGGAGGAGTCCTTATGAGGGTCTAGTGTTAGGTTGAAATCCCCCCCCAGAACCAATGTTCCTTCGAGGAATGCGTCGAGGGTGGAAAGGAAAGCCTCGAGAGTGGGGAGCGGATTGGAGTTCGGGAGGTAGATGTTCGCAAGAGTGAAGGTCTGAGAGCAAATTTTTCCCTTTATGAGCAGAAATCTTCCCTCTTGGTCGCGACACTCATCGAGGAATTGCCAGTGGAGGGACTTCGAGATGAGTATACTAGTCCCTTTAGATTTAGAGGATAATGACGGGCTATGGTATGCCGTCGAAAAATGTTTGTTTGTCAGTTTAGGCACCTTGTCTGCCCTAAAGTGAGTCTCTTGGAGAAGTGCAATGTGGGCTCTTTGTCTCCAGAGCTCGGCAAGACAACTGGTGCGTTTCTCTGGGGAATTCAACCCCTTAACATTCCAAGAAAGGATCTTGACAGACATATTGCCTAAGACTGTGTCCACCTATGACGGCTCCCGGGGTACAAGGGAAGGGGGGGTGGGGGATGGAGAGGGAGGGGGAGAGCGGTAGGAAGAGAGAGAGAGAGAGAGAGAGAGGGAGAGAGAAAAAAAAAAAAAAAAAAAGAAGGGGGGGGAGAGAAGATGCGAGAGAGAGA
Organism: Lithobates sylvaticus; assembly: GCA_028564925.1. Classification (NCBI taxonomy): domain Eukaryota; kingdom Metazoa; phylum Chordata; class Amphibia; order Anura; family Ranidae; genus Lithobates; species Lithobates sylvaticus. The sequence continues at coordinate 154,701,933 of CM053029.1, read as the reverse complement.
GAGAAGTAGGATAAGGAAAGATATAGAGATCAAAAAAGGTTAGCTCCGTAGAGAAAAACTACTGCCACCAGGGCAGAGTGTGCCTAGTGAGAGAGGTGGTAAGGCACAGCTAATTTCCGGGCCCCGGCCACGTGGACCCCCACAGCCTATGTAATCTTGCCGGTAAGGCACTCTTGTTAAAACCCGGCTGGGGAAAGTGGAAAAAAAAAAAAAAAAAAAAAAAAAAAAAAAAAGAAAAAAGGGGAGAAAAACCCTGTAACCCAGTTGTAGAACCTGTAAATATCAAGGTAATAGTTAGGTGAGCAGGCGCATCTTAACATTTGCACACAGAAATACATACAAACACGACCTCGCTGTTACATACAACAACCCCTAAGCAAATATATATCTGCGTATGCATCAACATAGGGGGTAGCATAACATTACATCGAGTCTCTATGGCAAGAGCTATTATGTTGAGTGACCACAATACCACCAACCAGGTGCTGCAGTCTCCTCGTTTGTCTGTGTGCGGTAGTTGCGGAAGGCACAAAAAAAAAAAAATAATAATAAAAAAAAAAAAAAAAATTAAAAAAAAAAAAAAAAAAAAAAACCCGGGGGGGAGGGGTTAGAGGTATGCCCTCGGTTATGCGGGGTCAATGAGGCCTTCATTCACCCTTGGACCAGGGTGGGCTGAGTAGTACACTGGACTTGCATATGTTGTTATTGGCGTCCATCCCGTGAATGACAATAAAAGAGCTATACTCAAACTGCAACTTGAAACTGAAACATGAAGAAAAAGGAATACTGCACTGCATACGTGTTTGTGATTTGGGCAGGTAAAATCATCCCGCCGCTTCCTCATTATTCAGTGGTTGTGAGTGGGAGTTCCTCCCTCTTCTAGCTTGAGAGTGGTTCCCCCGGCCGCGTCGGCTGTAGTGGGCCCTTTGTGGTCTACCTGAGGGGGCTTGACGCGTCGGTTCTTTAGCGATTACGGTCAGCAGCCAGTTGGGTACTGGTATCGGATCCATGTTGGCAAAGGAGAACAGGTCTGGAAGCTCTGAAGGATGCCGCAGAGAGAAGGTATCTGGGCCTTTGCGGACTATGAGGTGGAATGGGTGGCCCCACTTGTATGTGAGACCCTTCTCCCCAAGACCATCTAGCAGAGGCTTGAGCGATCGTCTCATGAGGAGGGTTTTTCTGGAAACATCTGGTAGGAGGTGGACCGCTGCGCCATCGAATTCCAAGACTCCCACCCGCCAGGCCTGCTGTAATATAGCTTCCTTGAGGGTGAAGGAGTGCAAGCAGCATAGGACATCCCTGGGTCTGTCGGATGGCTCTGACCGTGGGCCCAGGGTTCTATGTACTCTGTCGATGATGATCTCAGAGTCTGGAGGGCGGTCCAGGTAGCGGTTAAAAACATTAACCACTGTCGCGCGTAATTCTGTATTTGGCACGCTTTCGGGCATTCCCCTCAGCCTGATGTTCTGCCTGCGGCTGCGATTCTCCAAGTCGTCTTGGAGAAGGTGCAGCTGAATGATCTGGTCAGTCAGTTCGGATTGAGAAGTCTGCAGTGCTTGCACAGATTGTGAATGTTTAACCTGTTCTTGCTCTACAACAGTAATGCGTGAGTCCAGGACAGCTGTATCCTGCCTGATGGATTGTATCTCACTCTTCATGGCTGTCTCCATTCTCTGAACAATTGACTCCAGGTCAGATCTGGTGGGTAATTGCTGCAGGAAATCCCACAGTCTTTGTTCAGAGGATGCATGGAGAGGGATAACCTGTGAATGCTGTGTGCTGTAGAGAGTACTCACTGTGCTCAGATGTGTGGGAAGATGCCTCTGTTCCTCCATCGCTTCTGGGCTGTAATACAGAGCGCTGGGTGGGATGAGAGCTGAGGGTGACGCTGGGTGCAGGCTGCCATCTCTGTCAGGTGAGGCTGCCAGCGATCTGGGAAGGCAGGGTGAGAGGTCGCTGGGTGGTGAGAAGGGCGGCATGGTATGATCGTCCGCCGTCTGAGGGGAAGGCTCAGCCGCGCTGTGTACCTCGGCAGTGTGAATTGTATGGCGGGCCGGCGCCATCTTGGCGGTTGCTGGTGTGGAGGCCGCCGGCTGCAGAGAGCGGAGGTAGCGGTCCATGACGGGCTCCGGAGCGGGCGGCTGGCTCTTGAAGTTCCCCGGAGGTCTTGGGAGACAGGTCGGTGCCGGTAAGTGCCGGTAATGTGGGGTATTGTGCCGCTTGGGATTCACTGGCCGGGAGCCCTGGGGAAATGCGTCTTTACTCCGCCATGCCTAGGCCACGCCCCTTTAAAGTGGAAGTAAAGGCAAAACCTCACTAACGCTAAACCTACTCTCAGACACTTTCTAAGCTAACCTATTTCTAACCCTGTAAAGAAAAAATCACTATACTTGCCTATTCTGTAGCTGCTCTGGTCTGGTGTGGTCAGCAGTAGCTTCACTGTGTAGGACAGGGAGCCAACAATGGAAACCCCATAGTAAGTCTATGGGGTGAGGTCACTTTCCAGGCATCTCCCAGACGTTGTCGGCTTTCTCCTGCATTCAGATGGTGAAGTAGAATAGTAAAGTATCGAACAAGGCAGAACTTCAGCAATGCAGGTTTATTGACAGCTGATAACAACATGCAGTTTACAGAAGTATTACAAGATACAGGTCTAATTTATACAGTTTCTTACAATGCAAGCATATTAGATATAGGTATTCTTATTCCCTTACCAAATTGAAACAATTGTGAATTGTTCTCACCTTGAACCAGAATGGGTCTTTTTCTGCCAATTCTTGGGAACCCGTCACCTGATAGGGACCAGTCGGTCGACCAGTGGTCTGGTCTCCTCAGAGTTCTGGGTTCCAGCTCAACCAAGTTCGTGAGGGAAATTCACCTGAGACCACATTCTGGAACAAGTTAAGAAGTCTTCTCTGACTCGTACAAGGAAACAAGTTACAGACAGATATTTGCCCATTGGTTCTGACCTCTATGACCCTTGCAATAAGGCAGCATACACAGAGTTCAGCCTTATGAGATCCTATCTGACTTGTCTAACAATTGTAGAGCTTGCATTTATATACTCTTTACAAGTCTTATCTTAATCATCTCTCCTACATGTGATTGGTCACTAAGATCTACTTCAATGTAACTAACCATAAATCTGACACCTGTTCTATAACCAGATAAACTTAATTATTCCCAGAATTCCTATATGTTCATTAAAGTGATTTATAACTGCTTTTGTCTAATAAAAAACACCTGTGTAGAGACAGTCTGGCACCCAGCTGTGTTATCAAACTCTCCTTATCTTGATAAGATTTAACTAAATTCAAAAATTACAGATTTACGACTTTTGGGTGAATGAACTTTCAATAACCCCACCAGATGTGTTATATGTCTCACTATATGTATGTATTTTAACAGTTTTAATGAGGGCACAAACAGACCTTTGTTTGACCCTGTCAAACTTAATTAATGTTCTGTACATAACTTTCCCGTATTCCACCTAATTATTTTAACCACCTGTTTAAGATGTTCTTATCTTATTGCTCTTGATTTATCTGCTGCCAAGTTCTCTCTTCTTCTACTTAGTGAATTTATAAACTATGAAGTATCCTAATGAACTTTCACCCAGTAAACTATCTTATAAAAAATATCAGAAAGAAGCAGAGAGGTCATCAAAAGTTCAACATATGAAATCTTTCTAAATCTATGGAAAACACCAGTATACATTATTAAAGATTAATAATTCTTGCTTTACTTATTGAATAATAATATTGATAAAACCACTACTATATAACAATAATAATCAAAATATATGCAAATCAATATGAATAATATGAAATACATTGGCTAATATGAGATTCTACAACACTAGGGACCGGATCAAAGCTGCTTCAGAACAGGTAAGTATAGCATTTTATTTTCTTTACAGGGATAGATAGATTAGGCTTAGAATATGGCTGAGAGCAGGTTTAGCATTTACTTCCACTATACGGTTATCTGTGATCAGTCACATTTCTAAAAAATACAATTATTGTATATTGTAAGGGACTACTGCTTCCCTTTGACACTTTGGCTGGATTTGGCCTTTAGACCAGTGGTTTTCAACTTTTTGATGCCTGGTAAATTCTTCCAAACCTTCCATGCCCCAAGAGTAAAGGATAAAGTTTTATACTCGCTTAATAAAAGTATGGGAATGCAAATGCTGGGTAGCAATGTGGGAGGCTGGGGGGCATGATGATGGCTGAGGTCTCTCAGGGGGGCTGGGAGCTTTTGTAGAACCTTCTGGGAGGTTGGGGGCAATATGTGAGCTGCAAATCACTGATGGGTTAAGGGATCTACAAATGGCTGGAGGCCCAGGAGAGGGGAGGCCGCGGACCAGCAGTAGGCCATGGGCCAGTCATTGGGAATCCCTGCTATAGACAACTTGTGTAACAATCCCCTCCTTTTTTTTTTGTTTACAGATGCTGAGTTGTCAAATGTCCTGCAGGTAGTGACTCTTCCAATTCTAGACGCCAATATCTGTGGCTCAGTTCTGGACTCCATGGAGCTGCCGGCTTTACATAACTCTATGATATGTGCAGGCTTCCCAGATGGGGGAAAAGATGCTTGCCAGGTGGGTGCATGAAACATACACTATATTACGAAAAGTATTGGGAGGACTACCTTTACACACACACACACACATGAACTTTAATGGAATCCCAGTCTTTGTCCGTAGGGTTCAATATTGAGTTGGCCCATCCTTTGCCGCTATAACCGCTTCCACTCTTCTGGGAAGGCTGTCCACAATGTTTAGGAGTGTGTCTATGGGAATGTTTGACCATTCTTCCAGAGGTGCATTTGTGAGGTCAGGCACTGATGTTGAATGAGAAGGCCTGGCTTGCAGTCTGCACTCTTAATTTTTCCCAAAGGTGTTCTATTGGGTTGAAGTCAAGACTCTGTGCAGGCCGGTCAAGTTCCTCCACCCCAAACTTTCTCACCCATGTTTTTATGGACCTTTGTTTTTGATTTGTTTTTGATTTGACATGTCAAATCGCATGCCAAATTGGCGGCTAGTGCCGACAATAGCACAGTCCGAATCAGTGCGACGCCAACTTGTGGTGCCGCACCTATTCCCATAAGTAGTTTCTGTACTACTTTTTGTTACTTTGGGGTGTGATTTTTTTTTTTTTTTTTTTTTTAATATATAGACATCTGTGCAGCAACCTGCACAGATGTCTCTGAAATTGCCCCTGAAGTTGGGACTGACATGTGGGTATGAAATTGTTCCTCTTTGGCACTTTTTGTGTGGCCCTCGGGGCCCTTGCAATCACTGGTTCCCTATTTCCCTGTTATAGCAATGATTTCTAGTACTCTCATTTACAATCCAATCTACAACTCCTAAAGCATTTTTGCAGTCTGACTGTCTCCTTGAGCATGTCTGCAGTCTTTGACCATCTCTTGTATCATACTGATAGTCTATCCTGTTGTGTTTCTGTTGTCTCTGACGCTGAATATTCACTTAATTTTATGTGCGGCCCTTTTGGTGATGTCAAGGGCCGCACTTGAGGTCCCCATATCAAGAAAGTTGACCGCTACTGGTATAGAGGATGTCCTAGTGCTAATACATTCATGGGCTAGAACAAGTGCCACACTTCACAGAGGCGCATTATCACATTTGCCTTCTTTTGTTGCACCAAAGACCTCTGATTTTTATTAAAAAATTACAAATGGGTTCTAACAGGACCCCTTTTGCAGGACTGAGAGCTGGGAAATTCTGTCTGCCCTTTGTAATTGCAACACATTTGTCTATAGAGTGGAGGGAGCTTCACGAAACAGCAGCACTGAGTGCTCAGACAAATTGCATGCATCCTGTTCATTCTGTGTCTAAATCAAAAATTCATGATTAAAATATTTCTATTTTGCCAAGATCCTCTGGCTTCATCCTGCCTGTAAGCGGGGGAATTAGCGTGGCTGTATTATAGAGGGAAACGCACTGCGTGGTATTGTAAACTAAGTAACTTTAATTGCCAGATGAGAAACAGTGGAAAATGATATTTACAAAAGTGGAGTAAACAGTTCTCTTGTTAGCATATAAGGCACAGATTCACAGTCCATTCACCAAAGATACAGAATACAGCTCAGTAAACTGGCACTGTAATTATTATTCCTCTCTTCAGGCACATCAGTGGTATACAAGACACATTTTGATTACTTGACATAGGCTGCTGTCCATAAGCAGGTTCCACAGATGCAGCAGAGATGATTTAACAAGAAAATACAGAGTCTTAGATGAGCTTCTATCACAAGCACAGCAGCAGTGCTGATGGGCAGGACTCCTGAGCAACCCTGTTCTGTCCCTACAGGCTGGAACACTCTCCCTGAGTAAGGCCTAGCTTTCCCTCACAGGCAGTATATCTTTCCCTCACTCATTCCACACATGTCTCCTCAAAATGGTGGCTGGGCTCTCTTTTATATGAAAATGGTGGACAAAATCTTGAGATAACTTGGTACCAATCAGAACAAGAGGCTTCTAAAAGGTGGCTGCTGGAGACAATTTAGAGAACAGTTACAGCCTCAACAGGATTTCACAAAACGGCAGGAAAACACAAACACATTCTGAATATAATATCCAATTTCTGCATGAGAAAGTAAGTATGATACAATTTGTAGTCCCACTTCCCGTCTCAGCCAGCAAGACTGTCCTGTTAGTTAACTGTATGTGAGGAGGCTACCTACATGCCCAGTAGCCAAAAACTGCAAAAGTTATTAAAGAGGAGCTGAACTGTGGAAGCTACACCCCAAAAAGACAGGTAGAGGGTAAAGAACTACTCAACAGTCTCCCTGCAGCTGATCTTTTACCCATTTCTGGCTTGCCATGCCTTGCTCTACACAAGGGCCTCTATGTGAAGGAGGCCATAATGGTAGTGATAGGGGCGGGGGGGGGGGGGGTTATGCTTCCTTATGTCAGGGTCTCCAACTTGGAGAACAGTAAGCACCACAACAATGACCTCACCAATTCTCACGCCAACCCTGATGAGTCTAGCAATCAGAGGCAGCAGTGCCTTAGATCTAACATTGCATAGATAAAGCTATAAGGCACAAAGCACAGGAGGGCCTAGCCGTGCTAGCACACTCGCACCAGGAAGTGAAGACGTTTCAGACAAAAGGTGAATTTTCAGGGTACTGCTTAGCCACAATTAATGTTTCCAGATGTTGCCAATAACATTTGCCAAGTCTTCACTTTTTTAGAATTAATTCCCATTTGAAGTGGCAAGTCAATATATTGTGTTCTACAAACTACTTTGTGATAATCCTGACATTGCAAATAGCATTCCCTTTTTATTCCTACATTATTATTTTTTTTCTCCTAATGGTTTCTATAATTCAGGGAGACTCTGGTGGTCCCTTGGTATGTCAGCGGAGATCTGGGACTTGGTTCTTGGCTGGAAGTAACTCTTGGGGTGCTGGTTGTGGAAGAGCTTGGATCGAGTCAGCGACTAGCAGTGAGGCTCTGGGCTCCCCAGGGATTTTTGCAAGAATTTCTGCTGTACTGGATTTCCTGAGAAACTCGACGGCTGACAGTGAGTGAAGAGGTCCACCACACCTAGTTCTTGTTACTATAGGGCTTATTAGCAGTGCAAAGAGAAATTATGACTGGCCACCAATCCAATACCAGTATACTGTAAAATTATAGCTTTTACCTGTTTTTAATCCTTTTGTTGTAGCTCAGTGCTGCTGACCCTCTGCAGTCTCCTTGTGGCCTCTTCCGATCTACATGCACTCTTCACATATGTCAAGGCAGGTTTCCTGATGGTGACAGCAGCGAATCATTCCTGTGAAAGCTGCTTCAGCTTGGCCACTTGTAGTCAAATACTAAGCAAGTGCATGACAAAGTGACAATTTAGAGGCAGCAATTGGGTAACGGGGACAGAGTTGTCATCCTATAACAGGAAGTGCCTGTACAAGGATTCTCATGGCAGAGTTGCCTTCTGTTGCTTTGATGAAAGTAGCAGATTTTTAAGTGCTTAAAGTGGAACTACAGAACACCACAATCCAAAAATGCTTTTCATTTCATTTTTAATATTAAAAGCAAACTTCCCCCATCCATTCATCCATCCATGTCTTCATGCTTTATTTTGCTGAGAAATCACTTCGAAAAACAACCGCTAGCATTTCTGGCTGTGGCCATCTTGAGTAATGTCAGAAAATTCATGTAGCCTTTAACTCCTGGAATCTATCTGCCCTTAGCTTAGGAATGCAGGCAGGAGGGTGTGCTTTGCTGTGAAAACCCCTCCTCCCCTCCTGAAGACTTATGGGATGTATGACATTTGTCTAGGCCTGGAAACCAGGAAGTAACTGAAGAAATGTAAAAAAAAAAAAGTTTCAAACAAGTAAATATAATAATACTTTCCTATCTATTTACAAATGCTAGCAGCATAAGGGTTAAACTAGTCAATGTTGATTGAGAGAGCAGTGTTCCGCTTTAAAATGACATTTGAAAGTACAGTTAAAGCTTGTATGAGATTAAATAAAGCTCTCACAGACCTAAAAAGTTTAAGGTTGAATATATTTTTATTAGGATCTACAGTGCATCCAGAAAGTATTCACAGCACTTTACTTTTTCCACATTTTGTTATGTTACAGCCTTATTCCAAGATGGATTAAATTCATTATTTTCCTCAAAATTCTACAAACGATACCCCATAATGACAATGTGAAAAAGCTTGTTTTAAAAAAATAAAAAACGAAAAAATCACATGTACAAAAGTGTTCACAGCCTTTGCCATCACTCAAAATTGAGCTTGAGGTGCATCCTGTTTCCACTGATCATCCTTGAGATGTTTCTACAACTTCATTGAAGTCCACCTGTGGTAAATTCAGTTGATTAGACATGATTTGGAAAGGCACACACCTGTCTATATAAGTGTCATGTCTGAGCACAAACCAAGCCATGAAGTCCAAGTCTGTAGACCTCCGAGACAGGAATGTATCGAGGCACAGATCTGGGGAAGGGTACAGATTTCTGAAGCCTTGAAGGTCACAATGAGCACAGTGGCCTCCATCTAAGAAGCAGCTTGGAACCACCAGGACTCTTCCTGGAGCGGGCCACCCAGCCAAACTGAGCGATCAGTGGAGAAGGGCCTTAAGCCTCGTACACATGGTATGTTTGTTGGCCAGCCGAGCGTCTGATTTTTGTCTTAACGTGGATGTAAACCCGTTGATGTCATAATGTAGAGAGAATACGATTTCCTATCATTTGAGCCCAGTCTTGCCACACAGAGTTACACCATCTCTGAGCAATCATCTTTTATTGTTCAGTCAGAGAATTCTTGACAGAGTGCTGAAAATTTTGTCAAAAAGACCACTTGCTGTGAGTGACAGGTTATTTACATATCTCATGCACTAGCCTGAGACAGGCACATCCTGTGTAAAAAGTTCACAATTCACATCAATCCTCCCCTCCTCTCTTCTCCCCTCCAGCTCTCCTAGGATTTTTTGCCTTTATAACGAGCAGCTCCTAATATAAATAGCCATTTGCGCGGGTAAGGGAAGTCCTTCTACATGCACAGGAGTCACAGGGGGTAGTGAGTGCGCTCTGATTCTGCCCAGAGCGCGCTCTGTGTCCCCTGTGCATGCACTTCTCATCATAACAATGCAAAGGGTTTGTCCTTACGACGCTGGCTGGCCAAGGGAAGTGTAGATGTGGGCGACTCCGCCCACAGAGTGCCGAAGCATAGACCCACCCATCAAATCAGGAGATTTGCGAGGCTCTGAGTGAAGAAGGAGGTGACTTTTAACTGGTAGTGATACATGCAGGGGGCATGTATACATGTATACTTTAGTATGATGGCAATAGTTTAGAATCATGAGTGGTGGGTTTACATCCACTTTAACCACTTTCCGACCGGCGCACGACGATGTACGTCCCTTTTTTGAAGAGGGATATCTCGGTAACGGCAGCAGCTGCTGCCACAACCGAGATATCCATCTCTTCAGGCGCCGGTCGGCATTCCGTTAATGGTGGTCATCGCGGCGGATTCGCCGCAAGATCACCGTTGGCGGCGGGAGAGGTGCCCCCCCCCTCCCGCCGCTCTCCCGCGCCTTCCGCCGTTTACCGGAACCGTCGGCAGCGGCGGAGGCGATCGGGTCCTTTCCCCTCCTGTGCATAGAGATGAGTGACGCTAAGATGGCCGCCACTCATCTCTATACCATAGGAGGGCGGAAGCGACGTCAAAAACGTCACTTCCGCCCATACCTCTTAAAGAGGAATTTTCAAATGTCATTTTTTTAAATGACATTTTTTTTTTTTTTTTTTCATTGAAGTCCAAGTATGAGATCTGAGGACTTTTTGACCCCAGATCTCATATTTAAGAGGACCTGTCATGCTTTTTTCTATTACAAGGAATGTTTACATTCCTTGTAATAGGAATAAAAGTGAGCCAATTAAATTTTTTTTAAAAAACAGTGTAAAAATAAATAAAATCAAGAAAAATAAATAAGAAAAACAAAAAAAAATTTTTTTAAAGCGCCCCGTCCCGACGAGCTTGTGCGCAGAAGCGAATGCATACGTGAGTAGCGCTCGCATATGAAAACGGTGGTCAAACCACACATGTGAGGTATCGCCGCGATCGGTAGAGCAAGAGCAATAATTATAGCCATAGACCTCCTCTGTAACGCAAAATATGCAACCTGTAGAATTTTTTTTAAACGTCACCTATGGAGATTTTTGAGGGTAAAAGTTTGATGCCATTCCACGAGCGGGCGCAATTTTGAAGCGTGACATGTTGGGTATCAATTTACTCGGCGTAACATTATCTTTCACAATATATAAAAAAATTGGACTAACTTTACTGTTGTCTTATTTTTTTTATTCAAAAAAGTGATTTTTTTCCCAAAAAAGTGCGCTTGCAAGACCGCTGCGCAAATACGGTGTGAAAAAAAGTTTTGCAATGACCGCCATTTTATTCTCTAGGGTGTGTAGAAAAAAAACAATATATAATGTTTGGGGGTTAAGTTTTTTTCTAGCAAAAAAAACTGTTTTAAACATGTAAACACCTAAAATCCAAAACGAGGCTGGTCTTAAAGTGGTTAAGGGTGTGTGCCAGGATCTCGTCTTGTACACAATTGTCGTGCAACAAACATGAACGTAGTGACGTACTATGAGGAATTTCAGCTCTTGAGTGCCACCCTTTGGGCCCCTTCTGCTAATTTTGTGTTTGAGCATTGATTCCAAGCATGCGTGTTTGTACTTTCGACTTTTGTGTGACGGATTTGCGTACTGACCATGCAAAAATCTGAAGTCCAACCGTTATCCGCCGAAAATTTACTAGCCTGCCATCCAACATTTGTTGGCCGAAAAGTTGGACAATTGTCAAAAGGAGCGTACTAACAGTAAGATTTTAGGACAAAAGCCGGTCAAGACAATCCCCTCAGTCAGGGAGGTAACCAAGAACCAAATGGTCACTCTGACAGAGCTTCAGCATTTCTCTGTGGAGAGAGGAGAAGAACAACCATCTCTGCAGCACTCCACCAATCAGACCTGTATGGTAGAGTGGCCAGACGGAAGCCACTCCTCAGTAAAAGTACATGACAGCCCACCTGGAGTTTGCCAAAAAGCACCTGAAGGACTCTCGGACTATGAGAAAACGAAATTCTCTGGTCTAATAAAACAAAGATTGAACTCTTTGGCCTGAATGGCAAGCGTCCTGTCTGGAGGAAACCAGGCACCGCTCATAACCTGGCCAATGCCATCCCTACAGCATGGTGGTGGCAGCATCATGCTGTGGGGATGTTTTTCAGCGGCAGGAACTGGGAGACTAGTCAGGATCGAGGCAAAGATGAATGCAGCAATGTACAGAGACATTCTTAATGAAAATCTGCTCAGACTGGGGAGAAAGTTCATCTTTCAACAGGACAGCGACCCTAAACGCACAGCCACGATAACAAAGGAGTGGCTATGGGACAACTCTGTGAATGTACTCGAGTGGTCCAGCCAGAGCCCAGACTTGAACCCATTTGAACATCTCTGGAGAGATCTGAAAATGGCTGTGCAACGATGCTCCCCATTCAACCCGATGAAGCTTGAGTGGTCCTGTAAAGAAGAATGGAATAAACTGCCCAAAAACAGGTGTGCCAAGCTTGTAGCATCATACTCAAAAAGACCTGAGGCTGTAATTGGTGCCAAAGGTGCTTCAACTAAGTATTCAGCAAAGGCTGTGAATACTTATGTACATGGGATTTTTCTTTTTTAACCACTTTGCGCCGGGAGGGCGTCCAGGGATGTCCTTGACTTTGTGGTGGTATATCTGAAGGATGCCTGCAGCTACAGACATCATTCAGATATCGGCTTTTTCAGCCAGCGATTCCCTACACCATAAGATTGATAATAGCGGCTGTTCCGCTGCTTAATCGTTCTTACGGGCGGCGGGAGGGGATGCCCCCCTCGCCACCCTCCAGTGCATCAACCGACTTGCGGCTTCCATCGGTGAGTCGGAGACAGGATCTGCCGGCCCCAGATAGTGATCATAGAGAGTCTCTATGATCGTTCGGCGGCCGGGCGCGATGTTATGACGACACCCCTGGCCTCTACATTTTTTAAAAAAAAACAGTGCCGCCTCGGCTGGGAAGCCGCGATCAGGTTTTTATTTATTTTTTTTTTTATTTTAACAATAAAAAAATATATAATAATTTTAACAATAAAAAAATATATAATAATTTTAAAGCGCCCCTGTCCCAGTGAGCTTGCACGCAGAAGCCAACGCATACGCAAGTCCCGCCCACATATGAAAACTGTGTTCAAACCACACATGTGGGGTATCGCCGCGAACGTTGGAGCCCTAGACATCCTCTGTAACTCTAAACATGTAACCAGTAAAACAATTTAAAGTGTCGCCTATGGGGATTTTTAAGTACCAAAGTTTGCCGCCATTTCACAAGTGTGTGCAATTCTGAAGCGTGACATGTTGGGTATCCATTTACTCAACGTAGCTTCATCTTTCACATTATGCAAAAAAAATGGGCTAACTTTTTAATGTTTTTGTTTTTCATGCTTCAAAAAAAAAAAAAAAAAAGTGTTCGAAAAATTGCTGCGCAAATACTATGCTAGATAAAAAGCTGTAAAAACTGCTATTGTATTCTCTAGGGTCTTTGCTAAAAAAAAAAAAAAAAAAAAAAAACATATGTTTGGGGGTTCTATGTAATTTTCTAGCAAAACAATTATGAATTTTACATGTAGGAGAGAAATGTCAGAATTGGCCTGGGTGCGAAGTGGTGAATAAATTTGCAAAACTTTCAAACAAACTTCTCTCACGTTGTCAATATGGGGTATTGTTTGTAGAATTTTGAAAATAATGAATTTAATTCATTTTGGAATAAGGCTGTAATATAACAAAATGTGGGAAAAGGTGAAGCACTGAATACTTTGCAGATGCACTGTAAGGTCAGGTTAACACCAGGATAAATTACTCATCGAACATGTGATGTTGAAACGAGCTGTAAGCAGAGATGGCCATTGCATAAATTATAAGGCATAAATGTTATGAGCCATACCTGAGCCAGAACAATTTTAAAATGTGAACAGAACAAGAAAGCTAAAGGTAGGAAGATGGAAGGAGACAGAGGGAAACCTTTAAATCAGAGGAAGAGAAGGAAAGTTCTGTTACTGGTGAGCATATACAGTGGGTATAGAAAATCACCCCCTTTTTAAAATATTCATATTTTGTTGCTTTTCAAAAGTAAAAAATATTGAATTTTTTTCAAAATTGTTGCTCTATTTTTGTTTATAGCGCAAAATAAAAACCGCAGGGGCAATCAAAAACCACCAAAAGAAAGCTCTTTTCAGTTAAAGCAACGCAGTGCCGAATCGCAAAAAAGGGGCCTGGTCCTTTGGCTGCAAATTGGTCCGGGGCTTAAGTGGTTAAGAAAATCTGCTGCCCTCTGCCAGAAAGTTGCCAATGGGAAGGTTTACCTTCCAACATGACAATGACCCAAAGTACACAGCAAAAATAACCATACAGTGGTTGAAGGAGAAAAAGGTGAATGACCTTGCATGTCATAGTCAGAGCCCAGACTTTAAAAGAGGCGTGTTTTTTTTTTTTTTTTTTTAAGATTCATAGCACAGCACACTAAAACCACCTTACCCTGTATCTGCCCTTCTGCCCTGTTGTCGTCATCTAAGGCAGCCATCTGCAGGAGTTAGTGTGTGTGTGCTGTGTGACTATAGCATAGTACACTAAACCACCTTACCCTGTATCTGCCCTTCTTTGTGCTCTGTGTAAATAAAAAAACACCGCCTACCAGATTCGCTGGTTCTCAAATTATAGACATCAAACACGCTCATCAAGGGACCACTCAGATCAGGGATATTCCTCCATGGGTTCATCCAATGCTGGGATCCTTTTAATACAGCGAGCTCTCCAGCGGTATGGTTGTCCTGCAGCTGCAGCGATATCCTTTTTATACAGGAAGTCTCCAGCAATGGGATAAATCATATGATAGAAAAGAGACTTCATGGTGCAGTACTCCAGTTAAAAATGTATTGAAAACTTCTTAGGCACTGACATCCAAAAAAGACAGTGAACAGTACATTCAAACAGCTGCGGCTCTAGCCAGCTAGCCTCCATTCCCAGTCAACTCCTTGTATGGAGAAACGCGTCGGGTGGAGCACTTGTTTTTGACGTCACCATGTATCGGCTGGTTTGAGCCGCGGCTGTTTGAATGTACTGTTCGTCTTTTTTGGATGTCCGTGCCTAAGAAGTTTTCAACACATTTTTTTAACTGGAGTACTGTACCATGAAGCCTCTTTTCTATAATATGATTTATCCCATTGCTGGAGACTTTTTGGATAAGGATATCACTGCAGGACAACCAACCCACTGGAGAGCTTGCTGTATAACAAGGATCCCAGCATTGGATGAACCTGTGGAGGAATATCCCTGATCTGAGCGGTCCCTTAATTTGAGATCCAGTAAATCTGGTAAGCAACGTGTTTTTATTTTATTTTTTTAATTCTCTAACTAGAAGCATCAAGTGATTTCTCCAGTGTCCTTTTAATATCGTTCACTATTGGAGCACGTTTTTTTTTTTTTTTTTTGGACTTTTATTGTGTTTTTAAAGTGTATTGTCATCAGATACCATTGTCACTTTTCCCTTTTTTATATTAAGGGATATATATGTGTGTGTGTGTGTGTGTGTGTGTGTGTGTGTGTGTGTGTGTGTGTGTGTGTGTGTGTGTGTGTGTGTGTGTGTGTGTGTGTGTGTATATATATATATATATATATATATATATAATATATATATATATATATATATTTATATATATATATAATATTATATTATATATATAATGTATGTATATAATTAGTTGCACACTTTTTCTTTTTATATACATGTTATTAGCTGAATATTCAGGCTATTTTTAAGTTGCAGCACCAGTGTGTGTGTTTTTTTTATTTTTATGTTTTTCTGTTTAGGGGTAGCACAGATATTCCACTATACATATTTAGGAATTTATCATATGCTTGGCATGCTTTATTAAAGCGTTAGACTACCTTTGGGACCATAATTCAAGTTACACCCATAATTAGGGTGTAACATGAAATATGGTTGCATTTCCCACCATCAAACTGCCACTTCCCACGTACTGGAGTAAGTGCGACTTTTCCTTGGAGTGTATTGTTTAAATTTTGTGTGGTTGTCTGTGGCTCCGCCTACACATAGATCTGTGAATGGGAGGACTACAACTCCCATCTTCCACCACAGCAAATTAACTCCCAATGCTCTGCAAATGTAATGCACATTTTTATTTAATGTTGATGCTTTTTATTACATTTTTTCAAAAGCTGAAATATATGTATTTTAAGGTATGTAGCAGATTTACTTTTTGGTGAACATAGAAGTTGCCTTTGTGCTGAACTGCAGTCGTTTTTTTAACGTACTATAAAGTGAGGGAGATTTACTTAATGTGTACTGATGCACATAGAATCTGGTGCAGCTGTCCATAGTAACCAATCACCTTCTATCTTCAGCTTGTTCAGTTACGCTTTGACAGTAAAACCTAGAAGCAAATCTCCCCCTATATGTATCTCATGAAGTAAGACAAATATTAATTTTCAGCATGTTACAAATGTGCCAATTTATCTTGTAGGTGGTTGTAGCACCAAACCGCTGATTATTGTTGGCACAAATGGGGTTATCAAGTATCCGTTGGATGCCACCAGCAATTATTCCACCAACAGGTGAGAGTTGAATTCTTAGTTGTACTCCATGAAGACATAATAGGCCTTTAAAGTGGTTGTAAAGGGTGAAGGTTTTTACCTTCATGCATTCTTTGCATAAGGGTAAAAAAACCTGTGTACAGCTCCCCCCAAAGCCCCCTCAAAACGTACCCAAGCTCGATCCAGTGATGTGCACGAGAGCAGCTCCCAAGTCTCTCTCCTCATTGGTTGACTGCTATTGGCTCTGGCTGCTGTCAGACAGTAAGAGGGCAGGACTGAGCTCCGCTTTGTGTGTCCTATGGACACACAGGTGGCTCAGGAGCGAGCATGCACAAGTGCCCCAGAGCAAGCCACAAGGGGGAGAGGCCATAAGCACCGGCGAGGGACCCGAGAAGAGGAGGACTGGGGCTGTTCTGTGTAAAACCATTGCACAGAGCAGGCAAGTATGAAGCGTTTCTTATTTTAAAGTATAACTCCACTTTTGTTTAGGAAGCATTCCCCTTCTGAAGAAATCCCTGTTTGCGCCCATGTGCAGAAGTGAGTCTAATGGGAGTTGTTTCTTAATTATCAACGAGCTGCTGCACCTGCAGGTCTCTGAGGCAATTTGCAGGGCCTGCATCACTTTTAAATGTGGTATCATATTGGGAGTATCGCACCAAAAATCAACAACTTAGTGCAGACTTCTGGGAAAATCAGTGAGCCAATCACACAAGCAGGAAATTGCATATCTGGAGGGTGTTCTGAACACATTCTTTGTAAAGAACACCTCCAGACAGCCATATTGCATTTCACAGAATATTACAGAGCTGCAGATTGAAAAGGAAAGGTAATTTTTAATAACATTTCATTGCAATTTAACTTGTGTTGCACCGAATCAGCACCCTTCTGTGCAGTCTATGATGTTTCTTAAGAGGATCTATGAGTCAGAGTATGGTACAAGTTTCTATGGGCTCGTTTACACTAGCATTAGACCTCTAAAGAGCAAATTGCTCTTCAGAGGGAAATTGACAGAGTGGAGGCATTATGCCAACTCCTTACAACCTGTTTTTAACCCCTACAAGGCCACCACAACCACATGCATTGCACACAGTTGCTGGGCAGTTATAATGCTTTCAGCGAGCAATACTACCTGCCAAATGCCATGGAGATTTTATTCTTGTTATGGCATGTGTACACACCGCATCCACTGACTTTGCAGACAAAGAGCTGCACAGTTGCTCAGACAACCGCCCTATAGACAAGGTTCAAACAGTGAAAGTCCAGCAAAAGTTGGCACACATCAGGATCTAATAAAAGACACAGTATTAAAATCCAAATGAATCAGATCCACTTGCATGTTTCAGCATAGTGGCCTTAGTCATAGTATATGCAAAACAATACCTGCAAGAAATCTATTAAACTTGTAACTTCCTGAGCAGTCTGCCTGAACTATTATCAATAGTCTCTATTTGAACTACAGAACACCTCCCTCTGTGTTATGGATAAGAGGGTATGGTGTTCTGTGTTCTTCCTAACCCTTTGTCCTAGGGCAGTGATGGCGGACCTTGGCACCCCAGATGTTTTGGAACTAAATTTCCCATGATGCTCATGCACTCTGCAGTGTAGTTGAGCAATATGGGAAATGTAGTTCCAAAAACATCTGGGGCGCCAAGGTTCACCATCACTGCCCTAGGGTGACAACCCTGATACTACATAGATGCAGCACAAGTCAATGGTACTTGCCTATGATTGGTTAAAGTGTTTTTCAATGGTCCTGGCACGAATCTGTACCTATAAAAGAAAATGCATCATTACTGAAGCAGTCGGATTCAAGAAGAACGTCCCGCCTTCCCTCCCTTGTAAAAGGCTTGAGTTATGAGGTTTTTGTCAATTTCTTAGGAAATGGGACTTTGTGTTGTAATTTTATTAGCCTGAGCTTGAAATAGCAGAGCTAAATATGCTGTTGGTATAATTTCACAGCTGGTATTGCATGATATGCTATTTAACTTTTAATACCTATAATAAAAGGCCGCGGCCAATTGCATTCACAAAGAAAAACTGAGTCCAGTGTTGTATATAAATAATCTAAGTTAATAGGATATACATGTTCTGCCTACTGTCCCATGAGTGTTGCCAACCTAGAACAAGAAGTCTCTTGTTGGCAGGATCACCAGGGGCAAATGTCTGAAAAAGGAAGCTAATGCAACCATCACATCTAGGCGCTGATAAGGTGCAATTTATTACATATGTGTTTTGGGGTTTAGACTTGATGATTTTATTTATTTATTTTATTTAGCCTGTGTCGCTGGACAGTTACTGTACCAAAGGAGGAGATAATCCAGATCCAGTTTATTCAAATAAGTATTGAAGATCATCTGACCTGCAACCTTGACTCTTTAACTTTTACCGTAAAACAAAAGATTATCAGTGAGTATATCACGTAGAGAGTCATTTTTATGAAATGGAGAAGAGATGATGGTAGATTTCTGTATTGGGGTCCAAATCATCTTTGGAACATACCATATTTGCCTGCTTGGGATATAGAATTTGAAGAATAAACAGAAAAACGTGTCATGACTGTCCTCTATCAATATGGTCTTGAAATGGGGGGAAAAAAAATAAAAAAATAGATTAGATATACAGTGTATATGTCACACATACACAATTAATTCAAGAAGGTAACAGCACGGAGAGCATAATTATCTGCACATATTAAAGAATAACAAAGCAGCTTCAGGAATCCCAGCTAAACAAGGGGCAGAGATGCTGGAATTACTTGGGTATTCTTTAATAGGAACATGTCATTTATGCTTGACTATTGTATAACTAATGTGTCTTACTTGCTTACCCCTATATAAACCACCTTTAACTGCTAATTCCCCTTAACATAACCCCAGAAAATGAGACCACACCATTCTGGAGTAAATATGGCCGTAGCAGCCAATTGTCTTTATTTATAAAATATCAAATAATTAACATAAATTAACATAACTAACACTAAGTAAGGCCCTTCCTCCATTAAACTCCTCCCATTGGTCTGTGCAGGAAAAACCCACCAATCATAACATCAATATCACTTAACGGCACTGCGGAACCAAAAAAACTAGAATAGGCCTCCCGCTGACATGCTGACTCAGAGGCAAAAACACTGTCCGCAGTGCACCTGATGAACAACATTGGCTAAACTACTGTTAGCTGTATCACCACCCACGGGTACCATACCACCGATTAGGTCCCGAACTTCCATATCTGGGGTAAATCCTTTATCCGCACAGACGAACACCATGCCGCTGCCACGACAACGTTGCTTCTGGAAATATAAATAAAATCATTAATAACACAACAAACCCCCAAGTTAAGGGAGGGAGGGTGGGAAGCTCGCTTCTCCTGGCAGACTAAGCTGGGGAGGAACCACCCACTCTGCAAAAGTCCTATGCTCCTCCCCTATACCACCTCTCCACCAATCCTGCTACACCATTTTCACATGCAGCTCTTCTACCACCACCCAGTTAACCCTGTCATGCCCGCCCTGCGCCTATTTTATTTTGCTTCGGGCTCTCTTTCTGTGCTGTAACCCCCTTGTATTTTGTGTATTCTTCTTCTTTTGGTGTTTTTGGGGACACACCTGGTTACTTGCATAGATTACTATCTTTATTTGTTGGGGCTGTCTACCTCCTAAAGCTTTATTATGTATGCGTGTGCTTTTGTCATAGCTTTTAAAGGGACAAATATGTTGTTAAGCTGTGGAGGAGGATTTTGACAACCTTGACAAATCTTTGTATTTGGAAGAAATATGACCCTTGCAGCACCAAACTGTGCAGACCTTCAGGAAATTTTGTAGAAAGATAGCTTTTCCAAGATAATCCCTATATAATGAGGCATAGTGCAACCATTGTGTGATGGGTCTGTTAGAGGAAGTGAGCCCTGTGAGAACGTCACCAGCTTGGTAGTTGGGCCAGTGAAATTAAGTCTGGTGCAGGGCAGACTCCGTCAACACATTTAAGAATCCCAAGAATGCATTACTTGACAGTTGCCCTCTAGATGAAACTCCTTCAGTTGCAGACAGGAAATGGTGGGGTTTTGTATCTGGGAATGTTGGCATGGTTAGGTGAACTGGACTGGCATTAAGGTCCCATTATGAGATACCCATGTAAAGGTTGGCGGTTGTGATATGTGGAATTGTCGGCAGTGTTTTATATGTATGTATTGTGACATTGGGGGATGTCTAGCGCAGTGGTAGATGCCTTTTCAGTAACTTCACAGCGAACAGGAACTTTAGTTTAAGGGCATGGTAGCCCACTTTTATTAAAAAGGAACAAAACAAAAGGAAAGTTCATGCACTTGGATGCCCACACAGGGGTTCTTCTCCCAAAAACAACACATGGAAAATGCCAAGCCACCTGGCTCTCTTGAGAAGTACTGCCACCTAGGCTTTACACTTCAGCCCTCTTGGCCATATAACTGTACAACCACTGTACCTCTTTTCAGCTTCCTTGCTGCTCAGGCCTTCCACTTCAGGCTCTCCTCTGTCTCCTTAGATGCACACAGCTTCAACGCACACAGCGTCTATCTAGAAAGCAGCCCCTCACTGCTCTGATCCTCAGACTTGGGTCTTTTGGATTTCACTAGTGCACACCTGCACTCTCTGGGTGGAGCCCAGAACACTAATCCTGACTCTGCTATAAGCCCAGGATCCACCTGTTCAATCAACCAGCCAGACTCCTGGCTGTTCCCAAAACACGGTCCCAGGATTGGAGATTCCGTCCCACCCATAACACTATGGAATCTCCAGTCTCCAGGTCCCCAACTGGATTTTACAAACTTTGGAGGAAACTGATAAAATGGATTCCTCCACATTAAATACCCCTGGAGCCCCTCAACCTGCATATTTGAGAACCCTGGGCGACATTTACTAGGACAGGGAACTGTACTGTCACAGTATGTTATATATATATATATATATATATATATATATATATATATATATATATATATATATATATATATATATATATATATATATATATATATATATATATATATATAGGTCTCAGCATTTTAAAGACTCACTCCACCGATGATCAATTTGTAAGTGTTGGATGGGGATGACGTTTAGGGAAGTTGATCATGGAGCAGCTTCTGCTGACCTAAAGCAACCAATGAGATGTTGGATGTTATAGGCAATGCAATCAGTTTCATAATCTCCTGTTCTACATAAAGCCCAATTAAGTCAATTTATTTTTTTATTTTTTAGGGAAAGTGTGTGGATCCACTTTGCCATCTCCATTACTTATCCAATCCAATGAAGTGACAGTCACATTCTTTTCAGATGCTACCATTAATGGTGGTGGCTTTGAGCTAAAATTCTTGGCCGTTCCAGCTGCTTCAGTGAAAGGTGAGTGCAGATTTCAGCCTTGCTAAGTGGCCAATTAGCAGGTTTGGGTGCTGGGGAAATGATGGGGGGGGGGGGGGGGGTTAAACTAAAGCAAAAGTTACGCATATTGATTTCTGCTTTGGCACTAGAATGTTAGCAAAGGCTTAGATGGTAAGTGGAGACTCCTTAGAGTGGATGGTAAGTGGAAGCTGCTTAGTGTAGAAGGTAATTGATGGAAGCTTAACATTGATAAGTGGTATGAAGGGTAAGTTGCAGATGTTGAGCATGGATGTTGGGTGGAAGCTCTGTAGAGTGGGTGGGCAGTGGAGACTCGCGAGAGTGGGTGGGCAGTGGAGACTCGCGAGAGTGGGTGGGCAGTGGAGACTCGCGAGAGTGGGTGGGCAGTGGAGACTCGCGAGAGTGGGTGGGCAGTGGAGACTCGCGAGAATGGGTGGACAGTGGAGAGAGACTTGGTAGAGGCTACTGACAGGATCCCCTGCAAAAATTAAATATTAGTGTTACCATTTTATTCTGCAGAAGTTGCATTCAATATTTTCTTTGTTTTTGTCACAGGTTCTGGTTGTAATAGCGTGGCAGTGTTAAAGAAAGAAGGGAAAATCTACACTCGCAATTACCCGATGTTGTACCCCAGTAACACTACATGTCGCTGGGTCATTGAAGCACCAAGAGGCAAAATTGTTCAAGTATATAATGGGAATTGCAGAGAATTTGATACAAGGGACATGCAAGTTACACATTACAGGGGATTCAAACCATTTATTGTAGCTTTTTTGGTTTTCAGTGTTTTTGTGTTTATTTTCAGTTGCTTTTTGAAGACTTTGCTGTGGAGTTCCAGGAGAAATGTCTATATGACCGTGTTTCAGTGTACGGTGACAAAGACCAAAAGCAACTAATTGGTAGGAGTTTTCAGTTACACAACAGTTAAAGCAGGACTCCATGCAAACGCCTAAATAAACATTTGAAATGCAATGTATGAATTGTTTTGTCTACCAAAATATTTTTAATTCTGTTCAGCCAGTCTTATGATTTACATCCCACTTCCACACTGCATGGTCAAGAAGTTGACACAAGCAGGGCCACCATTAGAAATCATGGGGCCCCATACAGCCTGCCAGACAGGGCCCCCCTTTACCCCACACAGAGAAAGGGCTTTAAATACCCCCTTGCACATCCACAGTAATCCTGCTATCTGTGACTTCCTGCTTCCTATGGGGGCATTCATGTGTGCTCGATCCCAAGCCAGGCTATTTGTATATATTCAGACACGCAGCTCAGCTCCACCCATCCTCTACCCATTTTTGACTGACAGCAGCAGAAGCCAATGGCTCCCGTTGCTCTCAGCCAAGCCTGTGAGACAGGGGAAAGGGGTGAATAGCTGCTGCAGATGTGCACAGTGCTGGATCGAGATCAGGCTAAAGTAAGTATTAAGGGGGTGCTGGGGGTACACTACTAGTAAAAGGTTGTTTGTTTGTTTTTTTGTTTTTTAAAGCTAATGCAGAGAATGCATTAAAATATAACTAAAGGCAAAACATATATATTTTTTTAGTTTTGGATAGAGTAGAGGGGGGGATTAGAATGCATATCAGTTTTTATTACTATGTCCCCTCTGGGGAGAATCATTCTCCATTTGTCCTGTTTACCATTATCAATAAAAGTGAAAGTAAAAGAAAATTAACTTTTCAAAGACCGAGGTAATGGGGATTGCCATGCCTAACTCTCAAATCTCAAACTTGCAAAGTACTTACAAATTCAAATATACAGACCGCACCCTGAAATACCTGGGCACAGTGAACAATGAATAAATCGGATCTTCCCTCTCAACTTCGCGCCTCTACTTTTATAAGTTTGGATGCTACTCCAGAAGTGGCATTTAGGTTATTTCTATTTGTTCGGCCGATGCAACATTTTAAAGATGTCCATGTTACCTAAATTTCCTTATCTTATCCTTATTCCTGCCTCCTTTTTCAAACCACTTAATTCTCTCTTCACTCAGTTTGTTTGGGCTGGTAAGAAACCCAGAATCTCCCAATGCCTACTGACATTACCCAAGTAAAATGGCGGACTGGCCCTACCAGACTCTATGAAATATTACCAACCCACTTGTGTTGTCAGATAAATTGATGCCGACCTACAGATCTTAAACCTTTGGCCACACATCGAACAAGCACAATTTAACATTCCTCTTTGTAGTGCGCTGTGTTTCACTGATCTCCTATCACCACTTCGCTCACATTCTATAATCGGCCCTACTTTATAAGTCAGAGCCAAAACCCTTTCTGAATTTTCCCCTTCTCCTGACAACTCCCTTCTTTACCCCATCTTAGGAAACACCCCTTTTCCACCATGTTTACTAGACAGCCCATTGCATAGTCGTTGTCACTCCCATTGCTTCCAAGTCTCTCGTTTCCTTGATTCCTCCCATTGGCCTCCCATCTCTTCCCTAACGCATGCTTCTGGTTAATTTAATTTGGACTTCTGGAAAGCATTTCAATTAAACAGTTTCTTTATTCACTTTCTCCTCATCATGCTTTCCAACAACTTCTCTCTCTCTCTCCTGGAAAAATTATGCTCTGAGACAGGCCATATAAAACACTCACTCTCTCTCTCTCCATGACTTTCTCCATTTTGAATACTCCACTTGACTCTAAACCAATTTATATCCAGAAATGGGAGACTGACTAAAACATAACCTTTGCCAAATCTTCTATATCTACCAGAATACAGGCATCCAATTAATTTTATTTTTTTATTATTTTTTTTATAAATTTTTATTCAATTTTTTAATTCTTAGTGAGATGGTTCTAGACTCCATCAATTCTTCATACTTACTTTCCTTCTATTTTACACTGATGCTGGAGGTGTCAGGAGAACAGGGGAGACCTTTTACATTTATTTTGGGCTTGTCAAAACTAATTCCATTCTGGAGAGAAGTAGCGAGGATTTCCTAAAAAATTAATGGATTATGTCCTCCCCGAAGGACCCCTAATTTATTTATTTTTTCTCCTAGGTAACTAGGAAAATTTGGTTCTGCGACATTTGATCAATGCTGCCAAGTCTTGTATCCCCTGGATAAACCCACCCACGCCATCACTATGGTTTTCCAAAGTTGACGATATCCATGACATGGAAAACCTAGTCCTTTCCTCACACAACCTATATGAAAATTACAACAAAACATGGTTTCTATGGAATGCTTTTAAGTAATTTGATGAGGGAAAAACATTACTTCTAACTAGCAGTTAATTTATGACGACATGGTTGAGCCCTAATTTCTTATCCCTTACCCCCTATTCCCTAAACCACATGAACCTTTTCCATTTTGTTTTCTTTATTTACATGTTTTAGGAACAAATACAAAGGAAGTGAATTTGGTTTTTACTTTCTATTTCCTCTAACTTGTTACATTGAAATTTATTAGACATGTGCGATTCGTTTCGTACGAATTCGTACAAATTTTTCGAAATTCGTACGAATTTACGAATCTGTAGTACGAATTTTTTTTTTTTTTACGAATTCCGTACGGAATACGAAATTCCGTTTACGAATTTCGTCGCTGAATGATTTGAATGAATTCGAATGAATTTGAATGAATTCGAATGGATTCGAATGAATTCGAATGACAAAGTGTCATTTTTGCAGGAAAAATTCCGTTTACGAATTTCAGCTCCAAATTATTCGAATCCAACTACCAATATCAAATTTCAACTAATTCAAACGAAATTATTATAGCAGATATAACGAATGAATTCGAATGATTCGAATGACAAAGTGTCATTTTTGCAGAAAAAAAAGCTATTAAAATCACTTGCGGCTATTGCCGGCAAATGAATTGTCGGCTCCATAACACAGAGAACAGTCATTCATTGATATAAAAAAAAAAAAAAAGCGTAGGGGTCCCCCCAAATTCAATAACCAGGCCCTTCAGGTCTGGTATGTATATTAAGGGGGACCCCAGCAAAAAAAAAAAAAAAAATGGCGTGGGGTCCCCCCCAAATATCCATACCAGACCCTTCAGGTCTGGGATGGATTTTAAGGGGAACCCCGGCCAAAAAAAAAAAAATGGCGTGGGGTCCCCCTCAAAATCCATACCAGACCCTTTATCCGAGCACGCAACCTTGCAGGCCGCAGGAAAGGAGGGGGGACGAGAGCGGCCCCCCTCCCGCCTGAACCGTACCAGGCCACATGCCCTCAACATTGGGAGGGTGCTTTGGGGTCCCCCCCAAAGCACCTTGTCCCCATGTTGATGAGGACAAGGGCCTCATCCCCACAACCCTGGCCGGTGGTTGTGGGGGTCTGCGGGCGGGGGGCTTATCGGAATCTGGAAGCCCCCTTTAACAAGGGGACCCCCAGATCCCGGCCCCCCCCCCTGTGTGAAATGGTAAGGGGGTACTTGTACCCCTACCATTTCACCAAAAAAGGTGACAAAAATGGTAAAAATGACAGGAGACAGTCTTTGACAATTCCTTTATTAAAATCTTCTTTCTTCATCCTTCGGTTTCTTCATCTTCTCCTTCCGTCATCTTCTTCCATCTTCTTCCATCTTCTTCCATCCTCTTCCATCTTCTTCTTCCTTCGATTCGCTTCTTCTTGCTCCGGTCTTCTCGTCCTTCTCGTCCGGCATCGGCGTCTCTTCTCGCAGGCCGCTCCTCGCAATGGGAGGCTCCCGCTCTGTGAGGCTTCGCACCGGCTGACAGGTCTTTTATAACGAAGGCACCTGGTGACCCCGCCCCCTCTGACGTAATGGGGAAAGCCATAGGGAAGTCCCCATGACGTCCCCGTGCGTCAGAGGGGGCGGGGGTTACCAGGTGCCCTCCGTTATAAAAGACCTGTCAGCCGGAGCGAAGCCTCACAGAGCGGGTGCCTCCCATTGCGAGGAGCGGCCTGCGAGAAGAGACGCCGATGCCGGACGAGAAGGACGAGAAGACCGGAGCAAGAAGAAGCGAATCGAAGGAAGAAGAAGATGGAAGAAGATGGAAGAAGATGACGGAAGGAGAAGATGAAGAAACCGAAGGATGAAGAAAGAAGAAAGAAGATTTTAATAAAGGAATTGTCAAAGACCGTCTCCTGTCATTTTTAACATTTTTGTCACCTTTTTTGGTGAAATGGTAGGGGTACTTTTGTACCCCCTTACCATTTCACACAGGGGGGGGGGCGGGATCTGGGGGTCCCCTTGTTAAAGGGGGCTTCCAGATTCCGATAAGCCCCCCGCCCGCAGACCCCCACAACCACCGGCCAGGGTTGTGGGGAAGAGGCCCTTGTCCTCATCAACATGGGGACAAGGTGCTTTGGGGGTCTCAGACCCCCAAAGCACCCTCCCAATGTTGAGGGCATGTGGCCTGGTACGGTTCAGGCGGGAGGGGAGGCCGCTCTCGTCCCCCCCTCTTTTCCTGCAGCCCGCCAGGTTGCGTGCTCGGATAAGGGTCTGGTATGGATTTTGAGGGGGACCCCACGCCATTTTTTTTGGCTAGGGTTCCCCTTAAAATCCATCCCAGACCTCAAGGGTCTGGTATGGATTTTGAGGGGGACCCTACGCCATTTTTTTTTTTTTTTTTTGGCTGGGGTCCCCCTTAATATCCATCCCAGACCTGAAGGGCCTGGTTATTGAATTTGGGGGGACCCCTACGCATTGTTTTATCAATGACTTCAATGAATGACTGTTCTCTGTATTACGGATCCGACAATTCATTTGCCGGCAATAGCTGCAAGTGATTTTAAATAGTTTTTTTTTCCTGCAAAAATGACACTGCAGGAACAGTTCTCTATATTAGATATACTGAATCTCGAATCATTCGAAGCATTCGTTATATCCGCTATTATAATTTCTTTCATATTAGTTGAAATTAGATATTTGTTAGTTGTTGTATTTGAATTGTTCTCTGTATTACGGGAATCGGCAATTAGCCGCGAGTGATTTTAAATAGCTTTTTTTTTCCTGCAAAAATGACACATTGTACAGAGACAGTTCTAAGCACGGGAAACATGACCCCTTCTATATAATATATACTATAGAGTATGCCTATGAAGGGGGGGGTCATGTTTCCCGTGCTTAGAACTGTCTCTGTACAATGTGTCATTTTTGCAGGCAAAAAAAAAAACTATTTAAAATCACTCGCGGCTAATTGCCGATTCCCGCAACACAGAGAACAATTCGAATACAACAACTAACAAATATCTAATTTCAACTAATATGAAAGAAATTATAATTGACAATTCCTTTATTAAAATCTTCTTCTTTCTTCTTTCTTCATCCTTCGGTTTCTTCATCTTCTCCTTCCGTCATCTTCTTCCATCTTCTTCCATCTTCTTCTTCCTTCGATTCGCTTCTTCTTGCTCCGGTCTTCTTGTCCGGCATCGGCGTCTGTTCTCGCAGGCCGCTCCTCGCAATGGGAGGCTCCCGCTCTGTGAGGCTTCGCTGCGGCTGACAGGTCTTTTATAACGGAGGGCACCTGGTGACCCCGCCCCCTCTGACGCACGGGGACGTCATGGGGAATTCCCTATGGCTTTCCCCATTACGTCAGAGGGGGCGGGGTTACCAGGTGCCCTCCGTTATAAAAGACCTGTCAGCCGCAGCGAAGCCTCACAGAGCGGGAGCCTCCCATTGCGAGGAGCGGCCTGCGAGAAGAGACGCCGATGCCGGACGAGAAGGACGAGAAGACCGGAGCAAGAAGAAGCGAATCGAAGGAAGAAGAAGATGGAAGAAGATGGAGGAAGATGACAGAAGGAGAAGATGAAGAAACCGAAGGATGAAGAAAGAAGATTTTAATAAAGGAATTGTCAAAGACCGTCTCCTGTCATTTTTTACCATTTTTGACACTTTTTTGGTGAAATGGTAGGGGTACTTTTGTACCCCCTTACCATTTCACACAGGGGGGGGCGGGATCTGGGGGTCCCCTTGTTAAAGGGGGCTTCCAGATTCCGATAAGCCCCCCGCCCGCAGACCCCCACAACCACCGGCCAGGGTTGTAGGGATGAGGCCCTTGTCCTCATCAACATGGGGACAAGGTGCTTTGGGGGGGGACCCCAAAGCACCCTCCCAATGTTGAGGGCATGTGGCCTGGTACGGTTCAGGCGGGAGGGGGGGCCGCTCTCGTCCCCCCCCCCCTTTCCTGCGGCCTGCCAGGTTGCGTGCTCAGATAAAGGGTCTGGTATGGATTTTGAGGGGGACCCCACGCCATTTTTTTTGGCTGGGGTTCCCCTTAAAATCCATCCCAGACCTGAAGGGTCTGGTATGGATATTTGGGGGGGACCCCACGCCATTTTTTATTTTTTGGCTGGGGTCCCCCTTAATATCCATACCAGACTTGAAGGGCCTGGTTATTGAATTGGGGGGGACCCCCACGCTTTTTTTTTTTTTTTAATCAATGAATGACTGTTCTCTGTGTTACGTAGCCAACTTTTTATTAGCCGCGAGTGTTTTTAAATAGCTTTTTTTCCTGCAAAAATTACACTTTGTGCAGGAACAGTTCTCTATATTTGTAGTTGGATTCGAATTGTTCTCTGTGTTATGCGAACCGACAATTCATTAGCCGCGTTAACGATTCGTAACGATTCGTAACTTTACTAACGATTCGTAAAAAAAATTACGATTCGTACGAATTTCGTATTTCGTACGAATTCGAATGGAATTTCGTACACGAATTACGAATTACGATTTCTTTTATATACGAAACGGGACGAAACGAAACGAAACAAATTTTTTGACAGTTCCCATGTCTAAAATTTATAGCATATATAAAAAAAAATCTGTATTTATTTGTGACATTTGAACTACATTATTAATTTTTTGGATGTATATTCCATTCCATCTGATACTGTGTACATTGCAGTCATATATGTATTTTATTGTTAAACCTGAATTCTTTACTTTAAAGAATATACATAAACGCTACATAAATAAAATATACACTGTGGAAAAGTAAAAAAAAATCCCATATTGTGGGTTGGCCCTAGAAAAGTAGTAGAGGGGACATCTTCCAATTGTGACCTGGGGATCCCCAATGAATTACTTACATTTTCAGGGATTTCCTCTTTGTTCGGCTATGGGACAGAAAGTTATATTAAATCTCCACAATGGGACATAGATGGTGGGGGGCGAATCTGACAGGAGTTATAACCCTCTCTTGCTCTATCCAAAATGGAAAAAAAAAATCTTTTGCCTATAGTTCTACTTTAAGGTAAAAGGGGAAAAAAAACATTTACAACCACTTTAAGGATTCAAATGGTCTAATTAATTCAGCAGGTGGCCTTGGGGGGGGGGGGGGGGGGGGGGGTACGGAGGAGTCACTGGGCTGGGGGGAGTGCAGAGAAGGGGAGGCACAGTGGAGACCCTGGGCTTGGGGGGGGATGCAGAGATGGCAAAGGCCCCGAGTTAGGAGAGGTGGCCCTGGACTAGGAGGGGAATTCACAGGAGGCCTTGGACTGGGGGGTGCAGGGGAGTGCAGAGGAGGCCTTGGACTGGGGGATGCAGAGGAGGTCCTGAACTAGGAGGGGAATGAGGTCCTGCACTGGGCTTGGAGGGGGGGGGGATGCAGAGATGGCCCTGAACTGGGGGGGGGGGGGCGTAGAGGAGGCCCTGGACTAGAAAGGGTTGGTGTGGCAAAGGCCCCGAGTTAGGAGAGGCGGCCCTGGACTAGGAGGGGAGTTCACAGGAGGCCTGGGGGACTGGGGGATGCAGAGGAGGTCCTGAACTAGGAGGGGAATGTGGTCCTGAACTAGGCTTGGGGGGGGGATGCAGAGATGGCCCTGAACTGGGGGGGGGGCGTAGAGGAGGCCCTGGACTAGAAAGGGTTGGTGTGGCAAAGGCCCCGAGTTAGGAGAGGTGGCCCTGGACTAGGAGGGGAGTTCACAGGAGGCCTTGGACTGGGGGGTGCAGGGGAGTGCAGAGGAGGCCTTGGACTGGGGGATGCAGAGGAGGTCCTGAACTAGGAGGGGAATACACAGAAGGCCCAGGACTGGGTGATGCAGAGGAGGCCCTGGACTAGAAGGAGTACACCGGAGGCCCTAGACTTGAAAAGTGGGGTTGGTGTGGCAAAGGACCTGGATTCGGATGGCAGGGTGCAGAGGAGGCTCTGAAATTGTGAGGGGGGGGGTCTGTAGAGTAGGCCTTGAACTAGGAGTGGAGAGGAAGCCCTGGACTGGGGGGGGGGGGGTGCAGAAGTGGCCCTCGACTAGGAAATAATGGGTGGTGTGGCAAAGGCCCCTGGATGGGGGGGCTACAAGGGAGATACTGGACTAGATGAAGGGTGCCTGGAGGTCCCAGATTTAGAAGAGGGGGTGTCTGGAGGCCCTGGACTTTGAGAGGGGGACAATGGAGGCCCTCTGGACTAGGAAAGAGGGTGCCTGAAGGACCGGCCAGCTTCAGGCAGAAAGAGCCTTGATCTAAAGCCTGGGCCCTGGAGGGTGAGTTCACAGCATAAATGGGGACATTTATCAATTGTCGCAAGTAACGCCAAACAGGAGCAGAGACACAGATCGTGTGATAGATTTATTGGTTGTTTGGCTGTACTTCTCCTGTGGATCACAACAGTGCAAATTGTTTTGCACCCCTTGTGACCCATTTTCACCTGACAGCGATCTGTCGGCTGACATCACAGAGCTGGTCCAGGCTGGGGAAAGATCGCAACCATTAGGTCAGGATCTGCCCACATGCCAGGAACAGCCCTCGGCTCAGCCTTCTCGGCAAGCTGCTGAGAACCTGAGCCAGCTGCTCCTGCCCCCTCCACAGCCTAGTATTTCAGTGAGCGTGGGGGGTGGGCAGAGCAGAGAGCCAGAGACTGAGAGCCAGAGACTTCCTCAGGGAGCACTGAGAACTGAGTGATCAATGGTATTTGATTACTCGGTTCCCGGCCTTGGAGCCAGCGGGGGGGGGGGGGGGGACCAGATGCAGCATCCACCTAGGTAAGTATGATTTAAAATAAAAAATTCCCATACTTCTCTTTTAATTACCCAACATCTCCTCTTTCCTGCTATCAGGCCCACATAACAATTAGGCCTCATTCACATGGAGCATATGCGTCCATGCCCAGTGTGATGGCCGTGCACGGCAAATGGAAATTTGATGTTCTGTGCAGGCAGTCCAGTCAAAGTCAATTGGGACGCAGCAACTGCATGGACCTAGTCGAATGTAAAATTTTTACACGCAGACAGGAAGGGATGCGTGTATCCGAATGCACAGTGTCTACGTTGGGATCTGTGCACCCACTTCTATAGGTGAATCTCTCTGGTGGATGCAGATGTGTGTGAATCTCTCTGGTGGATGCAGATGCAGCAAAGTGTGTCTCCACAGCCCAACCTAATACTTACCTGAGCCGCCTCTCGATCCAGTGATGTCCACGGGTGCTTTGGCTCTCCCGGTGATTTGCTTTTGGCAGCAGCAGGAACCATTGGCTGTCGAACACAGCCAGTAAACCAATCAGGAGATGATTAGAAAGGGTATATAGCAGTGTGCAGAGGGTTCATCCAGAATTTGTAGTGTTTTTGTATGTGGTCACACCCCTTTAGCACCTGATAGATTATATGCATGTACAAGCTATTGGGATTTGAGCACTGATATATATATATATATATATATATATATATATATATATATATATATATATATATATGTATATATATATATTATATATATATATATATATATATATAATCTATATATATATATATATATATAAAATCTTGTTTCTTTTATAGCCGAAATAACATGGGTTTTATGATTATCTGGGGTTTTGCTTTAACCCCTAAAGAGCCCAGATATTACAGCCATTTCTTATCTGTTCTCTGTACAGTAACTTTGTGTGGATTTTCTGTGACTCAGCCAATCTACAGCCCGGGAAACATTATGATGATTGTATTTGAGAGCGATGCTGAGAATAATTTCTATGGTTTCAAAGCCAAATTCAAGTTTTTATATTCAGGTAAGATCGGTCGAGCCATGGAAAGCTTTTTCCAAAGCCATCTTTGTTATCTAGGATTCTGTATATCATTTTATCAATGTGTGCACAAAGTTGGGTATAATTATAAAAATATAGAAGACTTGCAAATTCTTAAAGTGTATAATTCCTAACAGGGTACTTTTTTATATACTCCCTCTTGATTTGCTAAATATACCACTGAAAGTGTTTTGTTATATCTGTTTAAGTGCAAAATATATCTGTTAATCCTGCAAATCCAGTAAAACAAACTTTCTGTAGTGAGGTGAAAAATGTCAAGTGTTTTTGTTAGCCCTGCCTGAATTTTGGACTACAGAACAGCTGTAGTTTCTCTAAGACCCCTTTTCACACTGAAGTTGTTTTCAGGCATTTTAGCACTAGAAATAGCCTCTGAAAAGCGCCTCCAATTCATTGCAATGGGTCTTTTCACACTGGGGTGGTGCGATTGCGGGACGTTACAAAAAGTCCTGCAAGCAGCATCTTTGGGGCAGGTTGGAAGCGCTGTAAATGGCGATCCCAAAACGCCCCTGCCCATTGCAATGAATTTGCAGCGCTTCCAAAGCTCCTGAAAAGCAAATCGGAAGCACCGCAAAAAGGGTCCTTTTTTTTTTCTTTAAAAAAACTGGCCAGCTAGCACCCAAAAAACGATGTAAAAGTGCCGCTAAATACCACAAAAAATACCTGCGCTTTAGCTCCTGTTTTTTTGCGGTGCTTCAGTCTGAAAGTACCCTTAACCTAAAGCAAAGACCTCCAGTCTTGCACAGTTGTACAGGCTCCCCTCCTCGCTAAAATTGCTCTGATTCTGATTCCACTACACACTGTAAACTTCTTACAATGTGCATTAAAAGCTGCAGCATGCCAAATGGACCCCAGCTCATTGCCTGGCTGTTTAGCATCATAGTCTTTTCAACCTCTATCTGTTTCTGACCCACGGCATTCAGTACACGTGGACATTGCCTAGGAAGGTCTGTATGCAAATACAGCCTGCCTATAAATGCCCACTCCTTCATCCACTCATCAAGGCACGTGGATATTTGCACGTGGATATTTGCACAACTCCTTCAAGAACAAGCCCACTGTTTGCATTAGGACTGAAGGCTCTTAAAAGGAGTTGACAAACACATAGAGGTTTATTAACTAAAGGCAAACAGACTGCACTTTGCAAGTGCAGTTGCTCCAGAGTTTAGTAAATGAGGTAAAGCTTTAATTTGCAAAGAATACCAAATCCTGTGCAAGGAGGAAAAATAAAAATATATCGATAAAGTTCAAAGGGTGAGGGGCACATCAGTCACAGCGGTATGTGCGATTAGCAATCAAGCCTTCCCAAGGGCTTATATCAGGCCTATGCAATTGGCGGACCTCCAGTTGTTGCAAAAAGTCCCATCATGCCTCTGTCTATGGGAGTCATGCTTGTGGCTGTCAGTCTTGCTATGCATCATGGGACTTGTAGTTCTGCAACAGCTGGAGGTCCGCTAATTGCATATCCCTGGCTTGTATTATAGAACAAATTGAGTGGGATTGCTGCACAAAAAAAAAATATTTTTTTAATGAAGTTTAAAACTTTAAAAAATTCAGGCAATCATGGTAACAGTTTTGGGCTAATACAGATCATGCCTGTAACGAGCCCCTGCTCGCTCGGTTCCACTCTCCCGACACTCCTATGTCTCCCGACAGATCGCAACATCTGATGGTTCGGTCATGCGATGCTCCGGGATTCAAACTACAGCTATGTGCTGTTCGAATCCAGTTGTGATGGCTCTGAACAAACACCAGGCAGGCTGTATGTAAGTTCAAACAGGAATATGTCTTTATTGGATCAACAACACTCTTTTATACACATCAGTTTGAACACCCCGCCCCCAACAACCACTTTCCTATTGGTCAATTGTAAAGTAGACTGTAGCTTTCAATTAGGTCCTCTGCCATGCAAATTAGGACTTGAAACAGGGTCAGCAGGGATTGGTCCGATAGCTTGAATAGGAGGACTGATAAGGTGTAATGACACAGAGAAGCCCCAGGAGGTAATTAAAGTACATAAACAAATGGTCAAACACAGAACAATGCATTCCTTCCAGACCACAGAGACGTCTGGAGGGGGTTAGCCTTAAGACATTGCAGAAGACCCCCCACTGTGTAATAGAATCAAAGGAGAAATACATCAGTGTTTCAAGGTTCATGACAATTCTCCCTCCTGGGAAACAGTCCAACAGCCACAGTGGGACCCTGAACGGGTCAACTCGAGGATGTTGGAAAAGAGAAGTAGTCTTAAGGTTCCAGGTCCGTCTGTCGAGATAACCCATCCGCATTCATGTTTTGGGGCCCTGGCCGATATTGTATGGTTAAATTGTACGGTTGCAAAGCCAGGCTCCACCTTAGTAATCGGCCGTTCTCTCCCGCCACCCGGTTAAGCCATATCAATGGATTGTGGTCTGTCATGACGGTAAAAGAGCGTCCATACACGTAGGGCTGCAATTTCTTTAAAGCCCAGACTAAGGCCAGACACTCTTTTTTCCACAGCAGCATATCCAACTTCACGGGGTAACAACTTGCGGCTGAAATACGCCACCGGGTGCTCTTTCCCGTCATCGCCAACTTGACTTAGTACGGCTCCCAGTCCGAACATGGAAGCGTCTGTATGAATGACAAAGCGTTTGTTAGGATCGGGTGCCGCCAGTATGGGAGCTTGCGTTAGGGCGGTTTTTAACTGATGAAACGCTGTCCCCCCCTTCCGGGGACCACAGGACCTGTCTAGGGAGAGTCTTTTTGGTCAGGTCCGTCAGGGGTTTGGCAATGTCACTATAGTGGGGTACAAACTTCCTGTAGTACCCTGCTGTCCCTAAAAATGCAAGTACCTGGGTTTTGGTTCTGGGAACCGGCCAGTTTAGGACGGCCTCGATTTTTGCAGGTTCTGGCCTCTGCTTCCCACATCCCACTGCTGCCACCAATGTAACGAGCCCCTGCTCGCTCGGTTCCACTCTCCCGACACTCCTATGTCTCCCGACAGATCGCAACATCTGATGGTTCGGTCATGCGATGCTCCGGGATTCAAACTACAGCTATGTGCTGTTCGAATCCAGTTGTGATGGCTCTGAACAAACACCAGGCAGGCTGTATGTAAGTTCAAACAGGAATATGTCTTTATTGGAGCAACAACACTCTTTTATACACATCAGTTTGAACACCCCGCCCCCAACAACCACTTTCCTATTGGTCAATTGTAAAGTAGACTGTAGCTTTCAATTAGGTCCTCTGCCATGCAAATTAGGACTTGAAACAGGGTCAGCAGGGATTGGTCCGATAGCTTGAATAGGAGGACTGATAAGGTGTAATGACACAGAGAAGCCCCAGGAGGTAATTAAAGTACATAAACAAATGGTCAAACACAGAACAATGTATTCCTTCCAGACCACAGAGATGTCTGGAGGGGGTTAGCCTTAAGACATTGCAGAAGACCCCCACTGTGTAATAGAATCAAAGGAGAAATACATCAGTGTTTCAAGGTTCATGACAATGCCTTTCTTCAAAACCTCATGCCTATAAATGACCACGTACATGGAAATGTATAGCTCATCAGCAAACTATTCAACAATCAAACAATCTGGAATCAATTAATTTTGATAGATTAT
Organism: Lithobates sylvaticus; assembly: GCA_028564925.1. Lineage (NCBI taxonomy): Eukaryota > Metazoa > Chordata > Amphibia > Anura > Ranidae > Lithobates > Lithobates sylvaticus. Next base: position 154,665,818 of record CM053029.1, on the reverse strand, counting down.
TGTGTGAAACCTTTAGTGAATACAAAATATAATACAGTCTTGGAACGAAAGATCAACAGGTATGACAATATTCCCACACTTCACAGATTATATCAATCCAAAATCCTATATAGAAAAACAAAATTAAAAATGTAAAAATATAAATGTATAAAAATATATAAATTAACAATAAAAGTGAAAAGTAGATTTAATATACACTCAAAAACAATTTAAATCAAAAATCCCCAAATTTATATACATAAAATTATCTGTAAACCTAAATAATAATGTACATGCCCATGTAATTAGTTTCTAAACATAAAACGTATACCATTTTAGAGAAATAAATAAATACAAATCAAAATCTGAATTTAACCCTTTAGGTTGAAGGGTATCAAGCCGATCCAATTCACTTCACTTCTCTTTTTCTTAACTCCCATTCCCACCCCCTCTGTTTTATTTTTATTTATTTTTTGACACACCATCAATGACCATAAATCTAAAACCGTATGGCCTTTTTCTATAAAGTGTCTAGCTAGTGGTAATTTGTCCAACTTATCCCTAATGGAGTATTTGTGTCTCGTGATACAATCTTTTATTTTCTGTGTGGTCTCCCCCACATAGAGGAGGCCACAAGGGCATTTTATGATGTATATGACATGGGAGGATTGGCAGGTGTAATAGTCTTTTATTGATATATATCGTAACCTTTTTGGGGATGAGAAAAACTTTTACCCTTAATCATATTGATACATTGAATACAGCAAGGCAAGGGAAAGATCCCTTGTTGTTAGGTCATAAAAAGGTTACACGAGGAGTAGGTGCAGAGTATTAGTCAGATTTTACTAATTTATCATAAATGGTCTTCCCTCTATGGTATGAGGGTAGAGGGGGATGGTAAAACTCTGGGACCAAGGGTAACTGCTATTCAGAATTGACCAGTGTTTTTTAACCCTTTCGCTGCCAGGCCCTGTGCTCTATTTCGTACACTCAGGTAGCCAGACAATTTTTGCAATTCTTCCTTTGTTTTTTATTTTTCACTTCTAGCTTTCAGACTTTGTAAAAGACCCCCCAAACCATAAATTTTCTGAGAGCATATGATCAGTAGAATAAAAAGAACGTGCTACTTCTTCTTCTTTTTTTTTTTTTTTTTTTTTTTTTTTTAGACCCCAGGGTATTTGCGCAAATGTTACGCAAACCAATATAATGGCAAAAAATACACTAAAACCATCATTGGCAGATAATAAAAAATAAAAAAACGGCTCATTTTACAGAATTCCTGCTAAATCCCTACTAAATATAAAAGCTTAACCTGTATTGAGTTAATAAATAACAAATATTTGTAAATTTTAAATTGTGCTTTTTGCTAAATGGTGAAAATCAAACTAAAATCTGGAGGTTTTCACTTACAGCTTTCAGAATTTAAAAAGACCCCTCAAACTAGACCTTTTCTACAAGCACATGACCTGTAGAATAAACAAAAGTGCTACTGATTTTTTTGGGCCCCGCAATAATTGCGCAAATGTTCATCATATCGCTATTTTCACAAAAAATACACTAAAATTAATATTGCACATAAACACAACGTAACTTACAAAATTCTTGCTAAATTAGTACTAAGGCCCCTTTCACACTGGGGCGTTTTTCAGGCACTTTAGCGTTAAAAAAAGCGCCTGTAAAACGCTTGAAAGAAGCCTCATCTGCAATTCCAATGTGAAAACTCAAGTGCTTTAAGAGCCCTTTCACACTGCCAGCGCCCGAAAAACGCTTGTAAAGCGCCGCTTAAACTAGCGGCGCTTTACCAGCGCTTTTCGAGCGCTAGTGGGGCGCTTTCAACCCCTGCTAGTGGCCAAAAAAGGGTTTAAAAGCGCCCACAAAGCGCTGCTGCTACAAGCGCTTTTCAGGCGTTTTTCAGGCGTTTTTCAGGCACTTCCCATTGATTTCAATGGGAAGAGGCGCTTTAGGAGCGGTGTATTCACCGCTCCAAAAGCACTGCAAAGAAGCTGCTTGCAGGACTTTTTCTGACGCCCTGCCAGCGCAGCGCCTCGGTGTGAAAGCACTCGGGCTTTCACATTGGGATTGTAGTTGCAGCTTCTTTCAGGCGCTTTACAGGCGCTTATTTTAACGCTAAAGCGCCTGAAAATGCCATAGTGAGAAAGGGGTCTCAGTGTGAAAGCACTCGGGCTTTCACATTGGGATTGCAGTTGCGGCTTCTTTCAGGCGCTTTACAGACGCTTTTTTTAACGCTAAAGCGCCTGAAAAACGCCTGAAATACGCCCCAGTGTGAAAGGGGTCTAAATCGTATACTAAAGTGTACGCCCATGGGGGGGCATGTTTACCCGCACAGGAATGCACAGGTGTTCCATGCATCCCTGTACAGGCAATCCCATTTGTGTCAATTGGGATGCAACGGCTGCACAGGTATAGTTGGTGTTCCCAATCTGACATCCATGTGGGTACATGACCCCGACCGCAGACAGTGTGAGCTCAGGGACATGCATGCGGACCTACATGGGTGTAAAATTGGGAGCAATGGGTCTGTTGGTGCAGTTGCTACATACCAATTGACATCAATGGGACTGCCTGGACAGAGATGCATGCAACACCTGTGCATCCCTGTAAAGGTACGCTGTGTGAACAAGGTCTTAGGCCCCTTTCACACAAGCATACCGATTGGGTCGGCCTGTCAGTTTTTCAGGCCGGCCCAATCGGACAACCCATTGTTCACTGTGAAGAGACTGATGTAAATGAACATGTGTCCGTTTACACTAGCCTGCATCTGATCCAGTTCGTAAAAACAGATGGATGGGGATTCCATTCCCCATCCATCTAGCAGATCGGATCAGATGGTGTCCGATGGAAGTGGACAGGCAGGGGATTTACATCCGACCGTCCCATAGAGAACAGCGGACTGTGTCCGTGTCCGCTCCGCATCAGCGGAGCGGACACTGAACTGTCATCCGCCTGCTCAGCAGTGATCAGCAGTTAATAACTCTGATCAGCGGGTTGTAATCCGCTGATGAGAGTTATAGAATTGTTCAGCAGACTCTGCTGAACAATTCTTTAAGCTTATAGTCATTGAAGTGACCATAAGCTTATAGGAGAGGGAGAAAGGAGGTCCGTATGCCGTACTGACTTGGCCACCCGCAGGCACTTCTGTATGTCCGTTGCGGACCTGGCCGCATTGTCATTCCCGACTCCTCTGGGACCCGGCTCCTATGATGGACGTCCCACTGGTCCAATGCCCGAGACCGCGGGACATGTGACGTCCATCATAGGCGCCGCTGGGTCCAGGCAGGACTTTTTGTATGTCACTCGGCCGCACTGGATAAGCAGAAAATCGTTCCCTGTTGCCTGTGGAATTGGCTCGGGGCTAATAATGAATTTAGGACTATCGAGACCCGGGGCTTTTTGGGGGCACACTCGGGGCTCCAGCCCCCCCTCCTGACACCACTGAGTGAAACGGTTAATATTTATTTTATTAGAAAATGGGTGAAATTGACAAAATGAAAGGCATTCTAGGACCCAAAGCATGAATTTTAGTAGTAGTATGTAAATTGATACCTTCTCTATGAATCGTATCTCTGGAATATCTTCGCTGTCACAGCCTGTCTTCTATTTCATTGAGTCTAATTTCCAGAGTGTCAGAATTGCTAGTGATCCTTGCTACCCATTTGAATTGAGGGGATAGATTTAAAAAACCCCAGAGGATGGAAGCTCTAAAATTGTAATAGTTGATTACGGTCAGTTTGTTTTCTATAAAGATCACTGACAATATGTCTATCTTGTATAGATAACAATGTATCCAAAAATTTAGTTTACGCATGACTGATGGACATGTTAAATTTTAAACCAGGAACCAGTACATTTAAATATGAATTGAACAATGGTAGAGCATCAAAGTCACCTACCCATATGGCAAAGGCATCATCAATGAACCTGTACCAGACTGTACAGTTATCATTGAACAATTTGCAATTATAGGTAATTGCCTGTTCCAGCATGCCCATAAACGCATTGGCATATGGGGGTGCCACATTTGAGCCCATCGCAGCTCCAGTGAGCTGTAAATGGTAAATATCATTAAATCGGAAATAATTCTCTTCTAGAACTATCTTTAACAGTTCCAAAAGGAAATAAATCTGGGCAGGCTTGTATATTTTGTAATTGTTTAATAATTGTTGACATGTTTCTAAACCAAGAGTGTGTGGAATGGCCTTATACAAACTGGCCACGTCCCATGTGATCAGCACTGCACCAGGTGGAAGTGTCAGATTTTAAATTTTATTTAAAAAATTCTGGGTATCTCGTATATACGAACGAGTATAGACAATTAACGGTGTTAAACACGTCCAAATATTTAGCTAACGACATTCACTGAATTTGTGCTGGACACGATGGGACGACCAGGGGGATTCTTTGGATCTTTGTATATTTTGGGTACTACATAAATGATCGGGGTAAAAGGATGTTCAGAAATCAAATAAGTTTGTGTATTAATATCAATAATATTTTGTCGTACTGCTTGTCCTACAATGGTTTTTATTCTATTTTAAACTCGAAATGTGGGATTAGTCTCCAAACGTGTGTGTGTGTGTGTGTGTGTGTGTGTGTGTGTGTATATGTATAATCCTCCCTCTCATATTGGTCTGTATCCATTATTACCATCGAGCCCCCCTTATCGGCGGGCTTGACAGGGATTTCCTTCCGTGTAGAGAAAGCAGCAAGAACTATAGATTCCTCCCGACTTAGATTGTTGTGGTCCCTGATTTAATTTCATCAATTGTGTGTGTGTATATTAAATCTACTTTTTCCCTTTTTTATTTTTTTTATATATATTTTAAATTTTTTGTTTTTCTAGCTAGGATTTCTGATTTTGATATATTCTGTGACGTGTGGGAATATTGTCATACCTGTTGATCTTTCGTTCCAAGATTGTATCATATTATGTATTCACTAAAGGTTTCACACAATGATCTATCAATGAATTGATTCCAGATTGTTTGTTTGATTGTTTTAATACAGGGCTCAAAATTTCAAGTCCTGAGCCACTAGCCAGGCCTTAAAGCGGTTCTGCACACACTTCATTTAGTAAATCTCTTTGCCTTCCAAATCAGGCAAAGAGTACTAAATGAAGTGTTTTTTTTTTTTTTTCACTTACCTTGTAATTGCTGCTCTGTCTCTTCGGCGGTGGGCGGGGCCTGTGCGTCGATCCTCGTCATGCCGCACTGTCTCCTGGGATCTGGTGTCATTGATCCCAGGAGTCAGTGCGGACAGCCGCCGAAATCTCGCGAGATTTACGGGGCTCGTGCCACAATCTCGTGAGATTTATGGGGCTCCTGCCGAAATCTCGCGAGATTTCGGCGGATGTGGCCGCAATCTTGCGAGATTGCGGCGAACAAGAGCTACACTTTGCCGTTACTGCGCACGCGTGAGATCGGCGCAATAACGGCGGTGCATGCTGGGCCATCTGAAGTGCCTGTGTGGTTTCACGTGCCCACAGGCAAGATGCCACCCAGCAGCAAGATTTTTATAACTTTTTTTATGTGACAAAAACCGGCAGCAGTTCGTTAGGAAAATGGAACATGTGAGTGCTTAATTTACATCTCCTAATCCTTTGCATTGTACTAAAAAAAAAAAAAAATTACAGACAGTGCAGAACCGCTTTAAGAGTTACTTGCCACCAGTTGCCCCACCCAACCCCTCCCCTGCGCCACCCCTAAGTCCGCCCCTAAACACGCCCTCGTAAATTATCTAATGAAATTACACTGTTAAATGTTTTATGCAGAATGAAGTTCCAAAAATAAAAACAACTTTAACAATATTAACATAAAGCATATCAGTGCCCATCAAATGCAGCTTTATTGTGCCCATCAAATGCAGCTTTACTGTGCCCATCGTTGCAGCCTCTCTGTGCCCATCGTTGCAGCCTCTCTGTGCCCATCATCAATACAGAGTCACCATGAATGATGGATCACACACACACAGAGGGCATCTCCTGCTGTGCGTCACAGAGCTGGGTCTGTGTTCGGCGGTGCTGTAACAAGTTCCCGCCCCCCTAGACTGGCTTGTGTGATAGACGGAACACTGATTTAATCAGTGTTCCATCTACTATCACACGAGCCGCCAAACCCAGACCCAGCTCTGTGACTCGGGAGATGCCCGCTGTGTGTCCTGGCTGATCGCTTTAGGCAGAAGCAGTGCAGGCTTTTTTACAGGACATCAGAGCGGCTGGGGCAGAGAACCCCCCCCCCCCTCCGGGCCGCTCCGGTGTCCTGTAAAAAAAAAGAAGCTTGCAACACTTCTGCCAGAAGCAAAAAGCCAGGAACCTGTCAGCCTGGTCTGCCCCTGCTCCTCACTCGCCCTACACTATATATTCCTCTCGCAAAATGCGAGCAGGCGAGTAGAATTTTTGAGAGCTGAATATATATAAATTCCATGTATGTGGTCGTTTATAGGCATGAGGCTATGAAGAAGGACGTGATCTGTATTAGCCCGAAACTGTTATGAGTGCCTAAATTTTTAAACTTCTTCATTAAAAAAAATAAAAAATTGTGCAGCAATTCCACTCAATTTATTCTCTCTAAATCTATATACAGTTATGCTCATAAGTTTACATACCCTGGCAGAATTTATGATTTTATTTTTTCAGAGAATATGAATGATAATACCAAAAAACATTTCTTTCACTCATAGTTAGTGTTTGGCTGAAGTCATGTATTATCAATCAACTGTGTTTACTCTTTTTTAATCATAATGGCAACAGAAACTACCCAAAAGACCCTGATCAAAAGTTTACATTCCCTGGTGATTTTGGTCTGATAACATGCACACAAGTTGACACAAAGGGGTTTAAATGGCTATTAAAGGTAACCATCCTCACCTGTGATCTGTTTGCTTGTAATTAGTGTGTGTGTGTGTGTGTGTGTGTGTGTGTGTGTGTGTGTGTGTGTGTGTGTAAAAGGTCAATGAGTTTCTGGACTCCTGACAGACCCTTGCATCTTTCATCCAGTGCTGCACTAACGTTTCTGGATTCTGAGTCATGGGGAAAGCAAAAGAATTGTCAAAGGATCTGCAGGGAAAGGGTAGTTGAACTGTATAAAACAGGAAAGGGATATAAAGATATCCAAGGAATTGAGACTGCCAATCAGCAGTGTTAAAATTTTAATCAAGAAGTGGAAAATGAGGGGTTCTGTTGAAACTAGAGCTGCACGATTCTGGCCAAAATGAGAATCACTATTTTATTTTTTTTGCTTGGAATAAAGATCGCGATTCTCGCGGCGTAAAATATTTCACATTATACAAAAAAAAAATTGGGCTAACTTTACTGGTTAGTGTTGGTTTTTTATTTTTTTTTTTTAATTCATTAAAGTAATTTTTTCCAAAAAAATTGCATTTGAAAGACCGCTGCGCAAATACAGTGTGACATAAAATATTGCAACAACCACCATTTTATTCTCTAGGGTCTCTACTAAAAAAAAATATATAATAATGTTTGGGGGTTCTAAGTAATGTCTAGCAATTTCTAATAAAAAAATAAAATAAATGATTTTAACTTGAAAACAACTGTCAGAAAAAGGTTTAGTGGTTAAATGTTCCTAATTTACATACAGAAGTATATTCCTTTTGATGTAAAAGACAAATTGACACCATGTTTAGACTTAACATTCCACTGATATAATGTTTTAAAACTTGGCAGACTGCCCAGACTTTGACTTTTGATGTCTGAGAGCAGAGAAAAGTCTCTGCATACCAAAGATCAGGAAGATCGTGAACCTTTTTTCAAGATCGCAACAGGGAAAAAATTGCGATAACGTTTCTTGACGATTATTTGTGCAGCTCTAGTTGAAACCAAACCATGGTCAGGTAGACCAACTAAAATGTCAGCACAACTGCCAGGAAAATTGTTCGGGATTCAAAGAAAAACCCACAAATAACTTAAGGTAAAATACAGGACTCTCTAAAAACATGTGTGGCTGTTTCAAGATGCACAATAAGGAGGCACTTGAACAAAGATGGGCTGCATGGTCGAGTCGCCAGAAGAAAGCCATTACTAGGCAAATGCCACAAAGTATCCCGCTTACAATATGTCAAACAGCACAGAGACAAGCCTCAAACCTTCTGGCACAAAGTCATTTAGCTTTTTGGCCACAACGATAAACGCTACATTTGAAGAGGAGTCAACAAGGCCTATGATGAAAGGTACGGAGGTAGATCGCTGATGTTTTGGGGATGTGTGAGCTATAAAGGCACAGGAAATTTGGTCATAATTGTTGGCAAGATGAATGCAGTATGTTATCAAATACTGGAGGAACATTTGCATTCATCAGCCAGGAAGCTGCGCATGGGACGTACTTGGACATTCCAACATGACAATAATCCAAAACACAAGGCCAAGTCATTGGCTACTGTAGAATAAAGTGAAGGTTCTGGAGTGGTCATCTCAGTCTCCTAACTTCAATATCATTGAGCCACTCTGGGGAGATCTCAAATGTGCAGTTCATGCAAGACAGCCCAAGAATTCACAGGAACTGGAGGCTTTTTGCCAGGAGGAATGGGCATAGGGTGACCACATTTCCGAACTGCCATTCAGGGACAACACCCCCCCCCCCCCCGCGCGTGCATGCACGCCCTCACGTCAGCCCATAAAAAGAGGATTTTTGGAAAAACAAATGCAAACAGTGGTCACCAGTTTAGACAGGTGGTATACGTTCTCTACATATATTTTTTATTGCCCCCACTTGTCAGCCTCCTTTTTTTTTTTTTTTATTGCCCCCCAGGGCAGGGCTCCACTTTGTCAGTCTAATTTATTACTGCACTGTCCCCAGCCCCAGTGCCCTGACTTTTAACCTGACCTGCTCCAATCAGGTTCCATTTGCTCACCTTTTAACCACTTTCAGACCGGACCATTTTGCTGGCTTAAGACCAGACCACTTTTTGCGATTTGGCACTGCGTCGCTCTGACAATTTCGCGACGTGGCTCCCAAACAAAATTAACATCCTTTTTTCCCCACAAATAGAGCTTTCTTTTGGTGGTATTTGATCACCTCTGCGGTTTTTTATTTTTTGCGCTATAAACAAAAAAAAAGTGACAATTTTGGAAAAAATGCATTATTTTTTTACTTTTCGCTATAATATATATCCCCAAACATATATAAAAAATTATTTTTTTTCCTCAGTTGAGGACGATACGTATTCTTCAACATATTTTTGGTAAAATAAATTGCAATAAGCGATTATTGATTGGTTTGCGCAAAAGTTATAGCGTTTACAAAATAGGGGATAGTTTTATGATATTTTTATTAATTCTTTTACTAGTAATGGCTGCGATTTTTATTGTGACTGCGACATTATGGCGGACATATCGGACATTTTTGACACATTTTTGGGACCATTGTCAGCAATCAGTGCTATACAAATGCACTGATTCCTGTGTAAATGACACTGGCAATGAAGAGATTAACCAGGGGGTGGCAGTGTAGGGGTTAAGTGTGTCCTAGGGGCGTGTTACTAACTGTGGGGGGCGTGGCTGTGTGTTAGTGAACACTGATCTCTGATCCAATCACAGGGAGCAGAGATTAGTGTCACTTGTTGCTAGGCAGAACGGGAGATGCTGTTTACTTCCACATCTCCCCATTCAGCCTTCCCGTGAGACGATCACGGGTATCCCCGCAGCGATAGAGTCCGCGTGACCCGCGACCGGACTCACGGGGGTCCCGACCGGCGCGCGCCGCCGTCGGCACACATTCGATGGCACGGCGGCATTCTTAAAGGGATGTACCTGTACGCCCTTATGCCTGTCCGTGCCATTCTGCCGACGTACATGGTTGTGCGCTGGTCGGGAACCGGTTAATCTGGACTGGTCTGGTGTGGTGAGCGGTTGAGTACCAGTCTTTGTTCCCTGGGCCAGACTGGGGGCCCCCCTTCAGGCAGTCGGGCAGCTTGGGCAGCGGGTGGGAGAAGGAGAAGTTGGGCAATGCTCGTCGGGATGGGCAGCCGAGCCATGGATTTAAGCCAGCCAGTACTGGAGAATGCCGCTGCCCACCGGGAGGTCACTGAAGACTGGAGGAGACACGGTGAAGACGCTCTGGCTGCTCTCGCTGGGTGCTGCGAGGAGGTGGGTGGACTCAGAGTGCAGGGCAGCACTCTGCGAATGTGACGTCGCTGGTTACTGGACACCAGGTGGGGCAGCCCTAGCAACCAGTTTGTCAATCTTTTATTAGGGGACATTGTATTGTCCCGGGATGAAGGTACACGGGACACAAATGCAAATTGCGGGACAATCCCGGGCAATCTGGGACACGTGGGCACCTTAATGTGGGCAGCTTTACTATCTGAAAAGATAAAGAGCCTCATCCACAAATACCACAAAAGACTTCAAGCTGTCATTGATGTTAAAGGGGGCAATACACGGCATTAAGGTATGTAAACTTTTGATCAGGGTCATTTTGGTAGTTTCTGTTGCCGTAATGATTTAAAGAGTAAACACAGTTGATTGATAATAAATGGCTTCAGCCAAACACTAACCATGAGTGAAAAAAGTGTTTGTGTTATCCATATTCTCTGAAAAATAGCAAAGGAATCATAAATTCTGCGAGGGTATGTAAACTTATGAGCACAACTGTATATATTTTTTGCCTGCTCGTGATTGATAGAAGTCAGCAGAGCTTCTGCTCATTTACTAAGTTCTGGAGCAACTGCTCTTGCAGTGTGCAAACCTAATAGTGTACTGACCATGTAACAGGGTGTTAGCCTCACATTTTTTACCTCTAGTGAGATTTCTGCTGTAGTTCTCACTTTTTATTGCTAGATGTTTCCCATCTATCTTTAATTCCATAATGGAGGTTGTTTAATAGAAGTACTTCCCTTCTGTTCTGTTAATAGGGGATAGTCGGCCAGGGCACCAGTGTGTCCTCTGTGTTCAAGATGGCACCCGAGGTCCGAGGTAGAGTTCTCCTGAGACTTGCAAAGCCATCTTTGAGACAGAGGGATTCTATCTATCTATCCTCTTCTTCCCTAGTGTGCGATTTGGTGCACCCTGCAGTGTTGGGAAATTAAAGTAGGCAAAGAGACCTGCCATTGAGGCTCCTCTGTGATTACCAGGATAGGAAGTAATGGGAAACCTTACCAGTAATGATGAGTATTACATAAAAAATGTAATGTTTGTTTTTTTTGAAGATGTTATTGGTGTAGTCTAAATTTATCAGAAATATATTCTTTGTTCATGTTCTATGTAATAAGCACTCTGGTATACTACCAGATTTTGGTAACACTGGTAACACTTTAAAACCCTAACTTTGGTTAAAAAAATAATCATCAGTGCTGTCTCCTAGTTTAGTAGCTATCCTTCTCTTCTCACCTTCTAATACTTAATAATAGTTAGTTATTTATTAAACTGATTTTCTTTCTTTTTTTCAGATTTTCTAACAAATGGAACGTAACAATTTAATAATAAATCAATAATTAATTAAAATTTTTATTAAAATTTTTAAAATCCAAAATTCGGAAATTCGATAATTCGTAAATCCGAAAAGTCGAAATTAGGAAATTCGGATTTTCTTTCTTTTTTTCAGATTTTCAAATTTCCGGAATTTCGGAAATTCCGAAAATTCTAAAATTTCGAAATTCGAGAATTCGAAATTCAGAAATTCGCAAAATTTCCGAATTTGCGAATTTCCAAATTCCGAATTTGCGAATTTCCAAATTCCCGAATTTTCGATTTTCTGAATTTCCGAAAAAAGCAAAAAAACGAATGAAACAGAAACGAAAATAAACAAATTTTTTGTCAGTGCACATGTCTATCCCTGACACATCAGAAGATTGCGGGGCTAAAGGGGGCTCAAGATTTCTACTAAGCCAGAAGACGGAGCATAAGGACAAATAACATTGATAGTGGTCACACGCATCCTTTTGCTCTAATTTAAACTTGGGTGTTAATGCAATACTTACAACCAAAGACAATAATTTAAATCAATGAGGTATCTCTAAGGATTTTTAAGTGTATCTAAAGCCAAAACTTACTCTTGAAATATACCCTCTTCCTTTGGTCCTGACAAACCATGTCATTGAGACAAAGTGAGAGAAAATCAAAACCTTTTTAGTTGTCTTCAGCACAGGAATAGAGGGGAACTTTCAATGCAGATGCTTGTCCTAGTAATAGCTTTTTAAAAGGGGATATTTCATCTCGCATCCAAAAAACAGACAAAAGTATTACCATTCCTTACTTTATTTCAATCTTTAATTGAACTTTAACATAATTTACCAAGTGTCAATAGTTTTATTACCCATGTTACCGTAATTTTTTGTTTTCTTACAGAGGAAGTAAAGTCACAGGTCTTACCTAGCTTTCATCAGGCTCCCAATCTCAAAAGCGTCACCAAAAGTGAGTAATGGGGAAGATGGGTCTGGGTGGAAAGAGAGGTGTGTTTTATGAAATGACGTGAAAGAAGAAAGCTGTTAAGAGTGGCCAATTGGACTCAGTGGATCCTTTAGGGCTCATTCAAACAGCTGATTAGTGCTGTCCTCTATGGACTGCCTGCATGCAGCTCCGGGTTGGATGCACGTGCATCTGCCAGCGGCTCTGCATGGAGGATGCACTAATCTGCCGTCTGAATGAGCCCTTATTAAATACACCTGTCTAGTACTCTTAAAGTGGTGAACATATTTGGCAACAATGCTCTTGTGTTTGTGGCATTCTAACAATGCTTATTTGGTATTAGCAATTCTATATGTTCCAAGAAAAATTACCTGGCATTGCCAACCTGAACTAATGACATAATACTGCTTAGATCTATATATTTATGTTGTGTATGACAAATTCTGGCCTCTAATCTTCAGACTTGGCAGATATCAAGAATCAGGCAATTTTTAGGTAAAAATGTGCACTTATTTTTTTTGAAGGATCCTGCAGAGCATTTCACTTGCGATCAGCAGATCACAGGTGTAATGTCCAGCTTCTATAGACTCTCAGGATAGTTGTCTGCTCGTACGGGCAGGTAGTTACCTGAGAGCAGGAAGATCAATGGACTACTAGGATGCTAATCAGCGCCCTTGACGCTCATTGAAAACTACAAGCCGCCAGCTGCAATGGCTGCTATTTGTAGGCATTAATTGACAGGAAACTATGAGTGAATCTGTGGTCGTGGGGGGAGGGGGGGAGACTGCAGATGCCAAAACATGTTACATGTTCCACCCTAGAAATGGGTGGAACATGTAACATGTTCCAAAAATGAATGTATCCTTTATTGATCCACTGTGGCTATTTTCCTGGTCCTTAAAGCGGTTCGGCACCCATTTCATTTAGTAAATCTCTTTGCCTTCCAAATCAGGCAAAGAGTACTAAATGAAATGTTTTTTTTTTTTTTTTTTTTACTTACCTTGTAATTGAAGACTTCCGGTCTTCTCTCTCTGCGGCGGCGGGGGGGTCTCTGCGTCGATCGTCGTCACGCCGCACTGTCTCCTGGGATCTGGTGTCATTGATCCCAGGAGTCAGTGCGGGCATCTTCCGAAATCTCGCGAGATTTCGGCCACATCTTCCGAAATCTCCCGAGATTTCGGCCACATCTGCCGAAATCTCGTGAGATGTCGGCAGATGTGCCGTTACTGCGCACGAGTAACGGCGGTGCATGCTGGGCCATCAACAGTGCCTGTGGGGTTTCACATGCCCACAGGCAAGATGGACCCCAGCAGACAAGAAGAAGACAAGAAGAAGATGAAGATGAAAACCGGCGGCGATCGAGATGGAACATGGAACAGGTAAGTCCCCCCCTTGAGCTATATGCCCTTGGCATATAGCCCAAAAAAAAAAAAAAAAGTGTGCAGAGTGCAGAACCGCTTTAACTGACAGAAGGTGATGTGGTCTTCGATTGATGTAGCCTTCCTCTTCATAATTTTCTGTGTTGTAGCCCATTCTCTATGTTTTACCTAGTTGTAGCTTCTCCTCGTCATGATTTTTTGTGTTCATTTTCACGTTTCTTCATGTTGTAGCCAAGCCTCTCTCCATGTTGCAGCTGTCCACCTAATTTTTCTGTGTTGTAGCCTTTCCTCTTCTCAGTTCCTCGTGTTGTAGCCAGTACTGTTCAAGGTTCTCTGTATTGATGTCCATTCTGTCCATGGTAGCCTGTCCTCTTCATGGTTCCCTGTGGTGTAGCCAGTTTTTCTTGTGGTTCTCTGTGTTGACACCCATTCTCTTTATAGTTCCCCGTTGTGACAGACTCCCGACACCCGTTGGGTATTTCCGCCAAGAAGCTTCTTCCCAAGTCCTGGAACACGAGACCAATGGATCTGGCTATGTTACCCCAAGAACCAGGCAACACCAGTTAGAGTACACAGAAATAGAATGGTTTATTAGAACAAGAGTACAGTCTTGTATAGACTTGAGGAGGAGCCCCCCCCCTCCTGATTATATGACTCTAACAATACAACTGTAACCAGAAACATAAATTAACATGAGCTAATTAACTAATCATTTAGCCAGCCTAGGTGACTCTGGTGTTTGACCTTTCACGATAGCCCTGTCTTCTAGCTCGGAAAAGACTCAATCCACATTATCATAAGGATAAACACAGGACACCTTTACACAATAACAGGATCTCCCAGTAGCAGACTATGCGTCTCCTACATTGTACAGGGGCCAATGTGATTAGTTCTTTCAAGTAACATGTATAGTTCAGAATCAAATAAACCAGGAATAGTCTTTGTATATTTCCTGGGAGATATTGTGGATAAATATTACTGCCCTCTTTGCTTGGTCCTCCTGTGCCCCTAATAGACACAGGGTAACTTGGACATAAAAGGGAAATGGGGGGGGGGGGCTGAAACAAAGGTTTTCCAGTTCTCTCCAAAAGCCCCTGTCCCAGCTAGGTCTGTCACACCTGTGTTGTAGCCTGTCCTCTTTTCGGTTCTTTGTGGTGTAGCCAGTGCTCTTTTTGTAGTTGTCTGTATTTGTTGCCCATTTTCTTAATGGTTCCCTGTGTTGTCAGGGCCGCTGATAGGCCAGTACAACTGGCCCCGCTGTACCGGGCCCGGCCAGCAGGGGGGCCCGGCAACCTGAACAGATAGCTAATTAATAAAAAAATAAATCCTCCAGCCATTGTCCATCTGACGCCCAGGCAATGCCATCGCCACCCCACCTTTTCTTTTTATGTTTTTTTGCTAGCACTGTAACTTTTGTGTGCTAGTATGTGGCAGCAGGGGGAGGGACTATTTTTTCTATTTCGGGCGCGGAAGAGGCATTCGTCCGCGCCCGCTCCTCATGCTGGCTAAAGTCACAGCCAGCGTGTGCCTTTCCTGGCGTCGTGCAGTGATTCCTCTCACTCCGCGTGAGAGAAGCAGTGAGGCGAGCGGCGGCGGCAGAAGAAGCAGCTGCTGGCATCCGACTGGAATAGTTGGTGTGGCCACTCCAGTCCAGGCGGGATCAGGGAGGAAGTGACTCCTGGGGCCCACAGGTGTGTGTGCTTGCTTGGGGGGGGGGGCTTATTGATCTACTACTACTGCAGCAGCCAACATCTATACAATATGGCATTGGTGGCACTGCCTGCAGGTAGCACATGCGTTATGGGCCATAACGCATGTGCTGCCTGCAGAGACAGTGCCACCCATGCCGCCAATGCTGTAATGTGCTGCAGACAGTGCCACCTATGCCGCTAATGCATGTGCTGCCTGCTAAGACAGTGTCATCCATGCTGCCAAGGGCATTATTCCATTTGGGGCATGTGGGGCACTGTCTGTAGCACAATATGGCATTGGCGGCATGGGTGGCACTGTCAGCAGGTAGCGCATGCTTTATCGCATTAGTGTCATGGGTGGCACTATCTGCAGCACATTACGGCATTGGTGGCATGGGTGGCCTTGTCTGCAGCACAATATGGCATTGGAGGCATGGGTGGCACTGTTTGCAGGTAGCACATGCGTTATGGCCCATAACGTATGTGCTGCCTGCAGAGACAGTGCCACCCATGCCACAAATGGTGTAATGTGCTGCAGAGACAGTGCCACCCATGCCGCCAATGCCATATTGTGCTGCAGACCATGCCACCCATGACACTAATGCCATAACTCATGTGCTACCTGATGACAGTGCCACCCTTGCCGCCAATGCCATATTGTGCTGCAGACAGTGCCACCCATGACACTAATGCCATAACTCATGCGCTACCTGCTGACAGTGCCACCCATGCCGCCAATGCCATATTGTGCTGCAGACAGTGCCCACCATGCCGCCAATGGAATAATGCCATTGGCAGCATGGGTGGCACTGTCTCTGCAGGCAGAACATGTGTTTTGGCATTAGCGTCATGGGTGGCACTGTCCGCAGCACATTACGGCATTGGCAGCATGGATGAGAAAAATTGTACTCAAACCTGCACTTTGTTTCAGGGCGGGGTCTGGGAGGGGCCAGGGGTGGGGCTGAAGGTGGGACCAGGGGGGAGCCGAAGGGGGCCCCATCAGGTAGGCTGTACGGGGCCCCATGATTTCTATCAGCGGCCCTGTGTGTTGTAGCCATCTTTTTCATGGTTTCCCATGTTGTAACCCATCCTCTTCCTGGGTACTCATATTGTAGTGTACTTTTCATGGTTACCCGTTTTGTTGCATATCCTCTTCATGGTTGTCTGTTTGAGGTTCAGCGATTGTCTCCTAATGACCATAGCTGCAAAGAGCCCCTATATAATCAGTTAAGGATTTTCTGTCAGCTGGAACAAGTCTGGCCATTCTCCTCTGTTTTCATCACACAAACTCTGTTTACTGGACATTTTGTTTTTTTGCACCAACCTTTCTTAACTCTTCTAAAGATCCCATGTTTGATGTTGCCAGCACCATGTCTGAAAAGACTTGTTAAAATGATTATTACCATGTGAGTATCACCTTCATTAAATGACATGTTCAGTATTTTGTGCTTTCTGTGAGTCCTAGGTGTCTGTGGCATGGCCCCTCTCTCTGCCCGGTGGCTTCTGAATCGAGTTATTGGTGGGGAGGAAGCTTGCCCCAATTGCTGGCCATGGAATGTGGAGCTGATGTTCCAGGAAAGCTTTTTGTGCAGTGGGGTGATTCTGTCAACGAACTGGGTGCTCACAGTGGCCCACTGCTTACTGTAAGCCGCAATAACAGCTTCTTATTTTTTTTTTATGTAAATAAATGACAAATGCTTTGCGAAGACTGAAACCATGTTTGACATGTATCCAAATCCAAAACTTCTGCAAGGGTTATGTCTGTGTTCCATTGAAGACATTCTCTTCACTTCCTGCTTCAGCATGATACAGTGGGGAAAATAATTATTTGATCCCCCGCAGATTTTTGCAAGTTTGCCAACTTGTAAAGAAATGAAGGGTCTATAATTGCTATCATAGATGTATTTTAAATGATTGAGACAGAATATCATCAAAAAACATATGATACAAATGTTCTAAATTGAGTTGCAGTTCAGTGAGTAAATAAAGTATTTGATCTCCTACCAACCAACAATACTGTAATTCTGTCTCCCACAGACTGGCTACAGTATGTGCTCATTAAGGATGAGCTCCGGCGTGTTCGCACAGCCCACGTGCAGAGCCCGCCAGGAAGTCGGCACTGTGCTGCACTAATTACAAGCATCGAGACATTTCCCGATCTCTGCAGCCGCGCATCGGGACAATGTCTCACTGCCTGTGATTAGCGCATTGCAGACTTCCTGGTAGGCGGGCTCTGCACGTGGGCTGTGTGAACACGCCGGAGCTCATCCTTAGTGCTCATGTGCTACACAGATTAGTTTTGTTAATTTTAGGAAGGTGCTCCTAAGGACAATTCATTATGTGTATAAAGACACCTGTCCACACAATCTTTCCTCATTCAAACCCACCATAATGGGCAAGACAAAAGAGCTGTCAAAGGATGTCGGGGACAAGATTGTAGACCTGCACAGGGCTGCAATGGGCTACAAGACTATCAGCAAGAAGCTTGGTGAGGAGGAGACATCTTTTGGAGTGGTTATTCGCAAATGGAAGAAATCCAAAATAACCATCAATTGCCCTCCGTCTGGAGCACCATGCAAGATTTTGCCTCATGGGGTAAGGATGATCATGAGAAAAGTGAGGGATCAGCTCAGAACTACACAGGAGTAGCTTGTGAAATGATCTCAAGGCAATTGGGAATCATAGTCCCGAAACAAACAATTGATAACATCATACGCTGTCATCAATTGAAATTCGAGTTGCCAAGTGACAGCCAAGAAACCTTAAGGATTTAGAGAAGATCTGTAAAGAAGAGTGGAACAAAAGCTCTCTCAGAGAAATGAGGGTTTCTCCACCAAATACAAAGTCATGTTTTGCTTGGTGATCAAATACTTATTTTACTCACTGAACAGCAACTCTGTATGTTTTTTCTGGATATTTGGTTGATATTCTGTCTCTTATTTAAAGTACACCTATGATACAAATTGTAGACCTTTAATTTCTTTGTAAGTGGGCAAACTTACAAAATCTGCAGGGCATCAAATTTATTTTCCCCATTGTATATGTGAAAATTCCTTCAGGACAAGGAGAAATCCCCTCTTCGGAAGTTGTCATTGGAACAGGTGCCCCCACTGAAAGACTTCTCCTGATCTCCTTTCCAAGTATACAGCTCTGGATTTCGCTTAACTCTTGTTCAGGAGATAAGTGTATATTTTAAGTTCCTTATCATTTTTGTGTCCCAGTGACAATTGTCCCACAGACAAATAGAGAAGGTAAATCACAGACCACAAAAAAATACTGACTGTTCTAACCCTCTCCCACTCCATCAAAAAACGAAAAAAAAAATATGTATTTAAATAAGTTTGAAACCTGCAAAATTAGTTTCTCTGTACCCGTGTCTACATTTGTTTTTGAAAGTCCTGTTCGCCATTAACTGAAATTGAGTTTGAACAATTAGGTTTCTACATATATGGCCAGCATTAAAAATACACTATTACTTAAGGTCAGGCCAACCTGACCTTTACAAATGTGTACTGGGACAGAGAAAAAATGAATCACTGTACAACACTGTATGCTTGAAGCAGAGCCTGCATATGTGATGAACAAATATGGCCGCCTTCATGTAGCTACACAAGCAATACAATATCAAGCTGCAAATGGATACAAGCTTTATTTGCTGATGAGATTGTCCTAAAAAATACTTTAATAAGACAATTGAAAATTACTTTAATAGGACAATTTCAAGAGCCACCTTTGACTTGTTTTTTATTCTCTTTAATTTTCCAATATAACTACATATTTTGCGAACCTTTTTACATCAACATTATTGATAATGACCTTTCACTTGTTTTAACTTTTAAAATACAACTTAAAGCGGGAAGCAAAAGATGCATCTTAGTGATAAACTAATACAGCCTTCTTTTCTTTTTTTTTTTTTTTTTTCTTGCTGGTACGGGCACAGGTCCCCTGATCCCTCCCTATACGTGATAATTGGTGGCATCCATGACAGATTCCTAAATGAATCAAGTGAACAGGTAAGTTAATTTTTTTTTTCATGCAGAAAGGCCATATTGATTTTACTATTTACTGCATAACTTACATTTTTGTAAGTTTTGGGTGATATAGGTAATGGTTTATTGTCCTGTGTTAAGGCCTCTTGCCTCACTGCAGCTTGAAAAAGCTCAGTACAGCATTTTTTGTCTTCTTTAACTTATCTAAAATGCAGCCCATTGTTTATGCGCCTGTGTGTGCCGGCACTTTGTAAACAAGCGCTGCATATTTGAATTAAAAAAATCTGCTTTCCAGGTCAGTAGTTTGCGCCGGTACATGCATATAAACATAAATATTTTGAATATTAATAGATTTTGCCTAAGGAATGTATTGTATGCGCAAATGTGCGTGAATATGTGTAACACAATTTCCTGAAATTTATGTCTAACATCAGTACCATGTGCAAGAGGTCTTGCTGCTTTCTGTGAACTCAGCAGGTAGACTTCTGTCCCCAGGACAGCCTATGTTTAGCTGTGAGATGCAAGCAACTTTCACTTTTTTTCAAAAGCTGAATTAGTCCTCACGGCATATAAACAATACTTGCTTGTCCCTCTGCCTGTTCTGCTGAATTCCAATAGGCTGAAAAGATAATCTTACTGAAAGACCTTCTGAATTTTACATATCTGTAGGTGTCAGATGCTGGCATTCTCTGCTGTGCATCGTGGTTTCCTACTTCAGCCCCTACATTACTACAGGACATGTGGATCAGTGGAAAGAACTGCAATGTACAGCAGGTGATGCCAGCATCCGACACACCCAGAAGTGTCAAAAACATCTTTAAATAAGATAACATCTTTAACCCAGCTTAGGCAGTAGAACAGTCAAATATAGATATTTGCTTTGTATCAAAGCATTTAGTTCCCCTTTCTGAAAAACGGTGACAAAGTTGATTGAAATTTTGTCCCTAAGAAATTTTTATTGACCATCCAGTAATGGGCCTGAGATGCCATAATTGGTGAGAAATGAATTATTGTTATCTGGAACTGGATATACACTGGAGCAGGGGTAGGAAACCTTTAAAGAGGTGGAGTTCTGCCTGAACAACATGGGAGTGTTATGCGGCGTACACACGGTCGGAATTTCCAATGGAAACAGTCCGATGGGAGCTTTTCATCGGATTTTCCGACCGTGTGTATGCCCAACGGTCTTTTTCTGTCGGAATTTCCGACGGACTTTGAATTGAGAACCTGTTCTCAATTTTTCAGACGGAAAACCTTTCTATCCGATTTTCTGATTGTGTGTATGCAATTCCGACACGCAAAATTCCGACGCATGCTCGGAAACAATTCGACGCATGCTCGAAAGCATTAAACTTCCCTTTTATAGTGCTGTCGAACGTGTTTTATGCCGCTGTGTTATTGACCGTCGGAATTTGGTGTGATCGTGTGTAGGCAACACAGCTTAAAGCGGAATTCCGTCGGAAAAACCGTCAGAGCAGAAAAACCCCTGGCAGCTGCAGCTAAAGGAAGTGTGTGTGTGTGTGTGTGTGTGTGTGGTGGGGGGGGGGGGGGGGTGAAAACACATCTTAACTATGGGGTTTTACCACCCCAAACTGAAAATGTAAATAAACCCTTACTGTTCTGAGCCCCCAATAAGGCTGCTTTCACACTGATGTGCTGCAGTTTACATGCACTGCGGATGCAGCACAGTGCATCTGCGACTTTCCTGGGTTAGCTGCAGTGGCAGCCCGTAATGCAGGGAGCCCCCCCCTATCCATGCATCCGGCCCCCTAATCTACATGCGGGGCCAGAGGCTCTAATAGACTTCGAAAAAGTGTGGGCTCAGGGCACAGAGCACCGCGCCCGAGCACAACCACTTGTATGACAATAGCGAATGAATACTTGCCATCGTTACACTGATTCTCCTCCCGGCTGATCAGGAAGTGGATCCTGAGACCCATCACCCGATTGGTTAAAAGGACAGGCGATCCCATGTGAGGCAGAGGAGGAGGTGACGAGGGGAAGCCGCCGCCTGGAGAGTGCTGCCCATGACCTAGATTGGAGGGGGGGGGGTGGTTGTGCATGGGTGACCCGACCAGAGGCCGCCACTGGTTAGCAGCACTTTGCCATAGACTTCTATTATGTCCTGCAGGTCTTCCTGATGTCTTAATCTTGCTGGGCAAACTGTACCATTCCTTTGCAATGTGCGGTAAAGGGGTCCTCTGGGCCAGTGGTTCTCCAGCCTCAGTCCTCAAGTACCCCCATGTTTTGGGAACTTCCCTTAGATAAAATAGCTCTTATCAATATCATGTCATTGTCAAAGCAGCTGTGCAAAGTAAAGGAAAACCTGAAAACGTGGCCCGTTGGGGGTATTTGAGGACTGAGGTTCAGAACCACTGCTATAGGCCACTTAACTGATTAATTCTGCTGGCTGCCATTCTGGGGCATGGGTGCCCCATGCCCCAGAATGGTCTGAGAATAATGGACCTGTTGTATTTACTGAAGAATGGCATTCCTTATTACAGTAATGATATCTTAGGGGGTGGGGAATCTCGCCAAATAATAGTTTGCACCAAAAATAAAATAGATGACAGTTGGTTCCTTCTCAGTGCTAACCATATTTCAGTAAGGTGACCGGAACCCATGCTCCACTCCAAGTGAACTTGTCAGGGGTCTAAAACTACCCTTTTATTCAGTAAGCACACAGAACAGTTCAAAATAGCCATATATTCCATATGAATCTGTGCTGACCAAACAGGTGGATTTGCTTATCTCTAACCATACTGTAGGTACCATAAGGAGGTAATTGACCCCTGAAAGATTCACCATATTGATATACAGATAATGCACTCCAGAGAGGACTGGCAGTTCAGTTGACAGTAAAACCCTGACGCAAAAATTGTCGTGTACGCCATTCCATTGCTACCATTTTTATTTTGTTTCTCTTTGCCTTCTTCAGAGAAGGAATGTTCTGGCAATCGCAGCTCATGAAAACTTTGACCTCTTCACCTTCGACTACGATGTTGGTTTACTTCAGGTGGAAAAGCCCTTCGTGTTCAATGACTTTGTGCGCCCAGTCTGTCTGCCCAGAATGGATGAGCCCCTCGAGCCTTCCTCCCTATGTGTGGTCACAGGTTGGGGCAACATGAGAGAAGGTGACTGCCCACAGAATGATAGTATTGTTCAAACTGGAAAGTTCTATGACTATTACAATAGCTATGGGAGGTTAAAGGGACTGTCCAGCTAAATCCAATATTTCAGTTACAGGTAGATGCTGGTGGGATGAATCTTGCAACCCTTGTGTCTGTTTAATACAAACAACTGCTTTAGTTCCAACTCTCACCTTCATGTTCTCTTGTGTTTGTATGTAGATACAGAGCTTTCCAGACGCTTGCAGCTGATACAGGTACCTATTCTCAATGCTGCAGTCTGTAACACTACTTACCACCCTGGGAAGATTTCAGAGCGCATGATCTGCGCAGGGTTTCCAGACTCTGGAGGAAAGGACGCCTGCAAGGTGAGAAGATTATACTGGACCAAGTACATTAAAGCAGACCTTTCAGTGACTTTACAAGTCTGCATGAATAAATTCCTGACAGGTCAAACTATACACTATCAATATAATTTTTCCACCTTTAAAGCTGCCCTTGAGCACCAGTGATGTTAATATGCCTAGGCTGAGATGATGCCACTAGTCTGCAGGAGGCGGAACAGCACAGGCACCAGGGTATACACGATTGTGTGAACTCTGAGCCAGGATCTCAGTCCAGATAGTAGGTGGTGACCTTGAATGATGCCTGAAGAAAGCTGGCATCCTTCGGGAAAAAAGTAGATAATGACATTGTTAGGGGGAGTACTGTGATTTCCGTAAACAGCAATAAATAGCTGAAGGTATTACACTGACATATTACTTGGCATGCTGCACTTAATATGAGGAAACATAAGCCAAGCCATTGCAGTCAAACAGCCATATTCTCAGCAAAACACTTACATAGGAACAGTGGCATAGCGTGGGTTGTCAGCGCCTGGGGCGAGGCAAGTAATTTACACCCCCTTGACCCACAGACTTACCCATTTTTAGCTAGCTCCAGTCTGGTCCCCTGACATGATCCCCTGTGTGAGACAGTGGTGGCTGTAGGGGAGAGGAGAGCGTGCTTGACAATGACTGGTAATGCCTGGAGTGGTGACATCATGCATAGGTTCCCATGTACCATCTGATGGTGGCGCTCCCTCCTCTCTCCTACATACACCACTGACTCACACTAACATGACTGGACAGCCTGAAAATAGGTGTTTTTTAACAAGAAAAGAAAAGAAAAGAACATATTTTTTTTTAACAAGAAAAGAAAATAGGTGTTTACATCTTTCTTTTCTACACAGGTTAGCCATCATAGGCATTAGGAGGGGGGATTTTGTAATATTTCCATTAATGGGAGCTACATATGTCATATTCACACTATAATACTTGTTACAGCACCGTGCAGTTCCAAATCACTAATGCTGCAACCACACACAATATTGTGCAAATATATAAATAAACAAACTAATTTCATATAACAATCAATAAAAAGCATTCAAAAAACATGTCTATGAATGGACTTTATGGATGAACTTTTTATTGATTATTATATAAAATGAGTTTGTTTATTTATATATTTGCACAATATTTTGTGTTTTTGCAGCACTGGTGATGGTGGAGCTGAGGGAAAGGGGGGGGGGGGGATGAGGGGGAGATGAGAGAGACTGCTAGCCCTACCTTCCATGCCAGTTTGTCTCCTTGATCTGGGGGTGCTTTGATCCTTCCAGCGGCTCCCTAGCAGCATGCGCCTCCTCGCAAGTCCTCTGGATCCCCACTCAGCCTGTTCTCCGGGCCTCATGTGTGGAGAGGAAGTTGGAGCAATCCATGCTCTGGAGGCACGGGAGATGCTGCGCCCGCCGTTTCTCATCTTTTGGGGGGGGACGGGGTCAGGGGGGCTAGGTCAAAGAGGAGGCGGTCGTGGTGGAACTATTCTCTCCAGTCCCGGGCTTTCAGGCGGCTTGCCTATCTGTCCTTGGCTTGGCCCCTCGCTGATCACCACCGTGAGATGGATCCCCCAGCCGCCCGCCCGCACTCCAAGAACAGCCGCTGTTACTGAACAACGTGGATTCTCCGGCAACATAAGTTTAACAAGGGGCATTTATCCCTGTGCTAGATGGTCCACACTCCTGATAGCGCCCCTCTAAATTTTGCGCCTGGGGCAATGGCCCCCCTCACACATCCCACGCTACGCCACTGCATAGGAATGATTAGGGTATTTAAACGTCTTTTCTACAACTGTGTTCTTGTACCTCGGGTGCTCAGCCAGTGTGCACAACTGCCCAAACATTGTTTACCAAGATTCATTGAAAAAAGGATTTAATGTTGACCTAAACCTCACCTGGATGACATTTAGTTTGCAAAAGCACTGTGAATCATAAATAATTGCCAGCACAAGGGACACTTCTCATTGAATTTAAGTACTGTCCCTTGTGCTGTCTACATAACTTCTCTTCAGTGCCCACTTTGTCATTTTGCTGATAGTGACAACAGTGGAGCATGCACAAAGAGCTATCTGGAGATGGTTGTCACCCTATAACAAGAAGTGCCTGAACAAGGACCTTTATGGTAGGATCACCAGGTATTTTAAGGAAAGCTGCAGATGTGAAAAGATTGAAAATAACTTTACCATGTTAACGATAAGATTTTAGTGATTGAGTTTACAGCTGCATTAAGTTTGCCTGGGCTTATTCACTAAAGCAGTTAAATAGCAATCAAAGAAACAATGTCATGCAAAGCACAGTAACCCCTAGTATCCATATTGAAGTTGGATCAGTGAGTGGTGAATTGTGATTGATTTTGGGTATTGCCCTATCGAATAATCCCAAGCACTCTCATTCCAGGGTGACTCTGGCGGTCCGTTGGTCTGTCGCAATACAAACAACTCTTATGTAGTTTATGGTATTGTCAGTTGGGGTGTCGGATGTGCTAGGCCCCGAAAACCGGGAGTGTATACCAGAGTCCGATCCTTCTTGAGTTGGATAGAAGACACTCAACAAGGTAAATGGTAACGGGTTCAAAGTTGGAATGACATAATAGAAAATGCTTGTGTTCCTGTGGCTTGATTACATTGTAATCCCGTTTTTTATTTGGATCTGTTATAGGAAGAAACAACCAAATTAAAAACCAACTGACCCTGCCAGAGAGACCGGAGAATCTGTATCAAAACCCAAGGCAGCAAAGTAATTTTTTGTCTCAGTCCCTCCTTAACAAAGCACACTATTCTAAATATCTGAAATGTACCAGGCGGGGGACCAATGCATCCACATTCTTCTCCTTCCTGTGGTTTGGTGGAACAGGGCACAGTAGTGACACAGGGACTCAAGTTGTTGTGGGCCTGGCTGTTGTGCTGTTTGGACCATTATTAAAGATCACTGACTGCAGCATAATTACCTTACGTCATCCCTCTAGCAGTGCACTGAGAACTACTGGGGGTGGTAAAAGATAACTGGCCATGACAGAAAGGGCCGTTTGGCACTCAGGGGTTGATTTTCTAAAGGCAAATAGACTGTGCACTTTGCATAGTGCAGTTGCTCCAGAGCTTAGTAAATGAGGTAAAACCATTACTTTGCAAAGAGTACCCAATCATGTTAAAGGAAAATAAGACAAAATTTTTGCTTGAACATGATTGGATGATGAAAGTAAGCAGAGCTTCTGCTCATTTACTAAGCTCTGAAGCAACTGCTTTTGCAGAATGCAACTGCAAAGTACAGTCTATTTGCCCTTAGTAACTCAATCCCTTATTGTCACACAGCTAGGCAGTTTAACGAGTGGAGTCAGGACCCCCAGGAAAGATTAGTGTGTGTAGCCATGTTAACTGAATTGAGTTTGAACAATCAGGTTTCTACATATATGGCCAGCATTAAAAATACACTATTGCTTAAGGTCAGGCCAACCTGACCTTTACAAATGTGTACCGGGACAGAGAAAAAATGAATCACTGTACAACACTGTATGCTTGAAGCAGAGCCTACATATGTGATGAACAAATATGGCCGCCTTCATGTAGCTACACAAGCAATACAATATCAAGTTGCAAATGGATACAAGCTTTATTTGCTGATGAGATTGTCCTAAAAAAGACTTTAATAAGACAATTGAAAATTACTTTAATAGGACAATTTCAAGAGCCACCTTTCACTTGTTTTTTATTCTCTTTATTAATTTTCCAATATACCAAAATATAACTACATATTTCGCAAACCTTTTTACATCAACATTATTGATAATGACCTTTCACTTGTTTTAACTTTTAAAATACAACTTAAAGCGGGAAGCCAAAAAATGCATCCTAGTGATAAACTAATACAGCCTTATTTTTTTTTTCTTGCTGGTACAGGCACAGGTCCCCTGATCCCTCCCTATATGTGATAATTGGTGGCATCCATGACAGATTCCTAAATGAATCAAGCGAACAGGTAAGTTTATTTATTTTTATTTTTTTTTTCATGCAGAAAGGCCATATTGATTTTACTATTTACTGCATAACTTCTATTTTTGTATGATTTGGGTGATATAGGTAATGGTTTCTTGTCCTGTGGGCCTTAAGGCCTTTTGCCTCACTGCAGCTTAAAAAAGCTCAGTACAGCTTTTTTTTTTATTTTTTTTTTTAACTTATCTAAAATGCAGCCCATTGTTTACAACGTGCCTGCACACACAGGTGCATAAAAAAATCTGCTTTCCAGGTCAGTAGTTTGTGCCGGTACCCACATAAAAGGATATATATTTTGAATATTAATAGATTTTGCCTAAGGAATGTATTGTATGCGCAAATGTGCGTGAATATGTGTAACACAATTTCCTGAAATTTATGTCCAGAAATGCTGATGCCGAAACATCAGTACCATGTGCAAGAGGTCTTACTGCTTTCTGTGAACTCAGCAGGTAGACTTCTGTCCCCAGAAGTGTTTAGCTGTGAGATGCAAGCAACTTTCACTTTTTCTCAAAAGCTGAATTAGTCCTCACAGCATATAACGTATTTATCGGCGTATAACACGCACTTTTTTCCCCCTTAAAATAGGGGGAAAGTAGTGGGTGCGTGTTATACGCCAATCCCCACTGTCTGTGACCCAAAATTACAGAGCGCCGCCGACAAAGACCGAGCGCCGCCGACAAAGACCGAGCACCGCTGTCTTTTTCGGCGGTGCTCGCTTGGTCAGCGGCGGGAAATTTGAACGTGGGCAAGGCTGCAAACGACGCTGGACAAGCTGCAAATTACACTGGGAAGCTGCAAATGACGCCGGCAAGCTGCAAATGACGCTTAAATGTAAGTGTTCTACACCGATAAATACGGTAAGTAATACTTCCTTGACCCTCTGCCTGTTCTGCCAAATTCCAATAGGCTGAAAAGATAATCTTCCTGAAAGACCTGCTGCATTTGACATATCTGTAGGTGTCAGATGCTGCAATTCTCTGCTGTGCATTGTGGTTTTCTACCTCAGCCCCTACATTACTACAAGACATGTAGACCAGTGGAAAGAACTGCAATGTACAGCAGGTGATACCAGCATCCGACACACCAAGAAGTGTCAAAAACATCTTTAAATAAGATAACATCTTTAACCCAGCTTAGGCAGGAGAACAGTCAAAAATAGATATTTGCTTTGTATCAAAGCATTTAGTTCCCCTTTCTGAAAAACGGTGACAGAGTTGATTGAACTTTTTGTCCCCAAGAAATTTTTATTGACCATCCAGTAATGGGCCTGAGATGCCATAATTGGTGAGAAATGAATTATTGTTATCTGGAGCAGGGGTAGGAATCCTTTTAAGGAGGTGGATTTCTACCTGAACAACATGGGAGTGTTAAAGTTCACCGGGCACACTGTAGCTTTCTCATACCTGATTTAAACCTCTAATTTCTGTACTACCGTGTCGCAATCGCATGCATTGCACGGCAATCATGGGTTTAAATCAGGAAGCAGCATATCGCCTCCTTATCACCTCTTGAATGTATTAGGATCGCTTTTCAGAGGAGCAGTAGTGCCTGCTGCACTTGTGAATGAGCCCTTAGTTGAATTCATTAGCGGCACCCTTAAAACATAAAGCTGGGGGGTGGTAAAACCCTGCTGTTGAGTCAGGGTTTTACAGCACCCAATCCCTACCCTCTTTACCTACTGAGGCAGGCTAAGTGGGTAGGTACACATGCTGTACACTGAGGTGTACACTTGCCGCAGCAGGAATTAAATCCCCTGTTGCTTTTGGTGGGCGCTACTGCCTGCCAATTGCGACTCATTAAAGTAAATGGGGCCACTCTGCTTTAACCCTGTTGGTCTCACTTGACTGGGTAATGCTTGGCAGGTGCTACACCCACCAACCGTGACCGAGCATAAAACTCCTGCTGTGACATGTGTACACCCCTGGCAGCTTCAGCTAAAGGAGGTGGGGGGGGGGGGTGAAAACACATCTTAACTATGGGGTTTTACCACCCCAAACTGAAAATGTAAATAAACCCTTACTGTTCTGAGCCCCCTATAAGGCTGCTCTCACACTGATGCTCTGCAGTTTACATGCACTGCGTATGCAGCACAGTGCATTTGCGACTTTCCTGGGTCCAGTGGCAGCCCGTAATGCAGGGAGCCCCCCCCCCCCCCCATCCAGGCATCCGGCCCCCTAATCTACATGTGGGGCCAGAGGCTCTAATAGACTTCGAAAAAGGGTGGGCTCAGGGCACAGAGCACCGCGCCCGAGCACACCCACTTGTATGACAATAGCGAATGAATACTTGCCATCGTTACACTGATTCTCCTCCCGGCTGATCAGGAAGTTGATCCTGAGACCCATCACCCGATTGGTTAAAAGGACAGGCGATCCCATGTGAGGCAGAGGAGGAGGTGACGAGGGGAAGCCACCGCCTGGAGAGTGCTGCCCATGACCTAGATTGGAGGGGGGGTGGTTGTGCACGGGTGACCCGACCAGAGGCCGCCACTGGTTAGCAGCACTTTGCCATAGACTTCTATTATGTCCTGCAGGTGTGGTGCACTTTCTGAAAGTGCACCAAACCTGCAAGATATGGCTAAGCACCCCAAAACTGCAGCTACACTGCACCACACCCACGGTGTGGGTAAACTGCAGCACATCAATGTGAAAGCAGCCTTATACAATTATGCCCTTATACTGTTATGCATTGCTTCACATTGACCTGAAGATCTCCTCTTTCCTGCTGCTGGCACCACTCTGGAGACTACTAGCAGGGATAATAGGTGCAGTTGGTATCACTCTGCATGGGACAGGAGCCAGCACTACAGAGGAGGCATCGGCTTATGCGGCTCTTTCTCCTTACTACAGCTCACAACCTTACAAGTAGTCCCTCTGCATTGCACTCTGTTTGATGCTCTGGGATGGCGGGTCAGCAAGCCCAGATGGCAATCTACCAGTCAGCTGCTTGCTGACCCCCGCCCCACACACTGGAGTGATAATCACTGAGAAGATGTTTTCCTGATGTCTTAATCTTGCTGGGCAAACTGTACCGTTCCTTTGCAATGTGCGGTAAAGGGGTCCTCTGGGCCAGTGGTTCTCCAGCCTCAGTCCTCAAGTACCCCTATGTTTTGGGAACTTCCCTTAGATAAAATAGCTCTTATCAATATCATGTCATTGTCGAAGCAGCTGTGCAAAGTAAAGGAAAACCTGAAAACGTGGCCCGTTGGGGGTATTTGAGGACTGAGGTTGAGAACCACTGCTCTAGGCCACTTAACTGATTAATTCTGCTGGCTGCCATTCTGGGGCATGGGTGCCCCATGCCCCAGAATGGTCTGAGAATAATAGACCTGTTGTATTTACTGAAGAATGGCATTCCTTATTACAGTAATGATATCTTGGGGGGTGGGGAATCTCGCCAAATAATAGTTTGCACCAAAAATAAAATAGATGACAGTTGGTTCCTTCTCAGTGCTAACCATATTTCAGTAAGGTGACTGGAACCCATGCTCCACTCCAAGTGAACTTGTCAGGGGTCTAAAACTACCCTTTTATTCAGTAAGCACACAGAACAGTTTAAAATAGCCATATATTCCATATGAATCTGTGCTGACCAAACAGGTGGATTTGCTTATCTCTAACCATACTGTAGGTACCATAAGGAGGTAATTGACCCCTGAAAGATTCACCATATGGATATACAGATAATGCACTCCAGAGAGGACTGGCAGTTCAGTTGACAGTAAAACCCTGACGCAAAAATTGTCGTGTACGCCATTCCATTGCTAGCATTTTTATTTTGTTTCTCTTTGCCTTCTTCAGAGAAGGAATGTTCTGGCAATCGCAGCTCATGAAAACTTTGACCTCTTCACCTTCGACTACGATGTTGGTTTACTTCAGGTGGAAAAGCCCTTCGTGTTCAATGATTTTGTGCGCCCAGTCTGTCTGCCCAGAATGGATGAGCCCCTCGAGCCTTCCTCCCTATGTGTGGTCACAGGTTGGGGCAACATGAGAGAAGGTGACTGCCCACAGAATGATAGTATTGTTCAAACTGGAAAGTTCTTTGACTATTACAATAGCTATTGGAGGTTAAAAGGACTGTCCAGCTAAAACCAATATTTCAGTTACAGGTAGATGCTGGTAGGATGAATCTTGCATCACTTGTGTCTGTTTAATACAAACAACTGCTTTAGTTCCAACTCTCACCTTCATGTTCTCTTGTGTTTGTATGTAGATACAGAGCTTTCCAGACGCTTGCAGCTGATACAGGTACCTATTCTCAATGCTGCAGTCTGTAACACTACTTACCACCCTGGGAAGATTTCAGAGCGCATGATCTGCGCAGGGTTTCCAGACTCTGGAGGAAAGGACGCCTGCAAGGTGAGAAGATTATACTGGACCAAGTACATTAAAGCAGACCTTTCAGTGAATTTACAAGTCTGCATGAATAAATTCCTGACAGGTCAAACTATACACTATCAATATAATTTTTCCACCTTTAAAGCTGCCCTTGAGCACCAGTGATGTTAATATGCCTAGGCTGAGATGATGCCACTAGTCTGCAGGAGGCGGAACAGCACAGGCACCAGGGTATACATGATTGTGTGAACTCTGAGCCAGGATCTCAGTCCAGATAGTAGGTGGTGACCTTGAATGATGCCTGAGGAAAGCTGACATCCTTCGGGAAAAAAGTAGATAATGACATTGTTAGGGGGAGTACTGTGATTTCCGTAAACAGCAATAAACAGCTGAAAGTATTACACTGACATATTACTTGGCATGCTGCACTTAATATGAGGAAACATAAGCCAAGCCATTGCAGTCAAACAGCCATATTCTCAGCAAAACACTTACATAGGAACAGTGGCATAGCGTGGGTTGTCAGCGCCTGGGGCGAGGCAAGTAATTTACGCCCCCTTGACCCACAGACTTACCCATTTTTAGCTAGCTCCAGTCTGGTCCCCTGACATGATCCCCTGTGTGAGACAGTGGTGGCTGTAGGGGAGAGGTTGATTTGACAATGACTGGTAACGCCTGGAGTGGTGACATCATGCATAGGTTCCCATGTACCATCTGATGGTGGCGCTCCCTCCTCTCTCCTACATACACCACTGACTCACACTAACATGACTGGACAGCCTGAAAATAGGTGTTTACATCTTTTCTACACAGGTTAGCCATCATAGGCATTAGGAGGGGGGATTTTATAATATTTCCGTTAATGGGAGCTACATATGTCATATTCACACTATAATACTTGTTACAGCACCGTGCAGTTCCAAATCACTAGTGCTGCAAACACACAATATTGTGCAAATATATAAATAAACAAACCAATTTCATATAACAATCAATAAAAAGCATTCAAAAAACATGTCTATGAATGGACTTTATGGATGAACTTTTTATTGATTATTATATAAAATGAGTTTGTTTATTTATATATTTGCACAATATTTTGTGTTTTTGCAGCACTGGTGATGGTGGAGCTGAGGGAAAGGGGGGGGGGCTGAGGGGGAGATGAGAGAGACTGCTAGCCCTACCTTCCATGCCAGTTTGTCGCCTTGATCTGGGGGTGCTTTGATCCTTCCAGTGGCTCCCTGGCAGCATGCGCCCCCTCGCAAGTCCTCTGGATCCCCAGTCAGCCTGTTCTCCGGGCCTCATGTGTGGAGAGGAAGTTGGAGCAATCCATGCTCTGGAGGCACGGGAGATGCTGCGCCCGCCGTTTCTCATCTTTTGGGGGGGGACGGGGTCAGGGGGGGCTAGGTCAAAGAGGAGGCGGTCGTGGTGGAACTATTCTCTCCAGTCCCGGGCTTTCAGGCGGCTTGACGATCTGTCCTTGGCTTGGCCCCTTGCTGATCACCACCGTGAGATGGATCCCCCAGCCGCCCGCCTGCACTCCAAGAACAGCCGCTGTTACTGAACAACGTGGATTCTTCGGCAACATAAGTTTAACAAGGGGCATTTATCCCCATGCTAGATGGTCAACACTCCTGACAGCGCCCCTCTAAATTTTGCGCCTGGGGCAATGGCCCCCCTCACACATCCCACGCTACGCCACTGCATAGGAATGATTAGGGTATTTAAACGTCTTTTCTACAACTGTGTTCTTGTACCTTGGGTGCTCAGCCAGTGTGCACAACTGCCCAAACATTGTTTACTAAGATTCATTGAAAAAAGGATTTAATGTTGACCTAAACCTCACCTGGATGACATTTAGTTTGCAAAAGCACTGTGAATCATAAATAATTGCCAGCACAAGGGACACTTCTCATTGAATTTAAGTACTGTCCCTTGTGCTGTCTACATAACCTCTCTTCAGTGCCCACTTTGTCATTTTGCTGATAGTGACAACAGTGGATCATGCACAAAGAGCTATCTGGAGATGGTTGTCACCCTATAACAAGAAGTGCCTGAACAAGGACCTTTATGGTAGGATCACCAGGTATTTTAAGGAAAGCTGCAGATGTTAAAAGATTGAAAATAACTTTACCATGTTAACGATAAGATTTTAGTGATTGAGTTTACAGCTGCATTAAGTTTGCCTAGGCTTATTCAATAAAGCAGTTAAATAGCAATCAAAGAAACAATGTCATGCAAAGCACAGTAACCCCTAGTATCCATATTGAAGTTGGATCAGTGAGTGGTGAATTGTGATTGATTTTGGGTATTGCCCTATCGAATAATCCCAAGCACTCTCATTCCAGGGTGACTCTGGCGGTCCGTTGGTCTGTCGCAATACAAACAACTCTTATGTAGTTTATGGTATTGTCAGTTGGGGTGTCGGATGTGCTAGGCCCCGAAAACCGGGAGTGTATACCAGAGTCCGATCCTTCTTGAGTTGGATAGAAGACACTCAACAAGGTAAATGGTAACGGGTTCAAAGTTGGAATGACATAATAGAAAATGCTTGTGTTCCTGTGGCTTGATTACATTGTAATCCCGTTTTTTATTTGGATCTGTTATAGGAAGAAACAACCAAATTAAAAACCAACTGACCCTGCCAGAGAGACCGGAGAATCTGTATCAAAACCCAAGGCAGCAAAGTAATTTTTTGTCTCAGTCCCTCCTTAACAAAGCACACTATTCTAAATATCTGAAATGTACCAGGCGGGGGACCAATGCATCCCCATTCTTCTCCTTCCTGTGGTTTGGTGGAACAGGGCACAGTAGTGACACAGGGACTCAAGTTGTTGTGGGCCTGGCTGTTGTGCTGTTTGGACCATTATTAAAGATCACTGACTGCAGCATAATTACCTTACGTCATCCCTCTAGCAGTGCACTGAGAACTACTGGGGGTGGTAAAAGATAACTGGCCATGACAGAAAGGGCCGTTTGGCACTCAGGGGTTGATTTGCTAAAGGCAAATAGACTGTGCACTTTGCATAGTGCAGTTGCTCCAGAGCTTAGTAAATGAGGTAAAACCATTACTTTGCAAAGAGTACCCAATGGCGTCCCTAGGGGGGGCCAGAGGGGGCCCTGACCCCCCCAAAATGATGCTGTGCCCCACCATGTGCCCCCCAAAAAAAACACCAAAAAAGCAATGTCTTTTTGTGTGCATCCGTAGCGGATGCGCCACATCTTACTCAGGCTGCCGCTGGAGTAACACAGTCTCTATTGAGAGGGGGAGTATTCTTCTAGCCTGGACGCGTGGGTAAGTGTGTGCACTGCAGTACACTGTAATCACTGAACTGCATTATCTCCATCCCTTCTCTCCCCCATCTGTCGCTCCCCCTCTCCTGTTCTTTCAAGACCTTCACAACTTACTTTCACTTTCAGTTAGGCAGGTAATAGACTATGCAAATTTCTTTCCTGCATCCACAGAGTGCAGGAAAGAAACTTGCGTGATTCCCCCATTAACACAGACAGTGGTGACAGGGGAATATCCTTCCTGCCCAGCAATTGTATTCTCCCAACAAACAGTCATTATCACTAGTGGCTATAGCAACCACTAGTGATAATCTTAAGAGTATCTGTCAGGCTGGTTGTTCCCAATTTGATCGATCAACTTGGTACATTCAGCCTGCTCATTAATGGTTCAAACCTCAACCAGCTGAGATTTAAACTGCCTATGGCTGGTCTTAGCACTTAGGCAGCCCATACATTGATCACTTTTTTCATTTAACTAGTAGGTTGCATGAAAAAAAAGAAATGATCCAATTCTCCCATCTACACATTATAGGTGGATGGGGGAATCCTTGCAGTGTGGACCAGTGGTGGAACTACCAGGGTTGCTGTCCTGGCTATTCACAGCGCTGGTCTCTGTCTCCATGGCAGCAGTGGCACATTGGAACCCAGTGCTGGTTACTTTATGGGGCTAATGTACAGGAGAGCCAGCACAATTTGTTGTTAGAGATGGGCAGGGCATGTTCAAAATCCCACATGCCCGAGCCCGTCAGGAAGCCCACACTGCACAGCGCTAATCACAGGCAGTGAGACATTTCCTGGTCCGCAGCTGCACAGATCAGGAATGTCTCACTGCCTGTGATTAGCCGTGTGCAGTGTCGGCTTCCTGGCGGGATCGGGCAAGTGGGATTTCAAACACACCCGAGCCCATGTCTAATGGTTGTAGAGTAGACAGTTGACCTCCCTGCAGGTTGCTTAGCAGCAGTGCAGCCTTCTCTGACATGCTGATCGTGATGCAATCCAGGTGATGCTCCTAGTCAAATCCTAGTGTTAAATATCATAGTGATTTTATTGATCAAAGCCCACACCTTACAGGCATAGAGCCCACATGGCTGCTGAACATACGGTGGATGTGGTTGTACTTGATGTACTTGATGCTAATAAATACTGTGTTTATTAGATCTGACTGGGAGCATCACCTGGATCACATCCCGATCAGCATGTCAACAGAGAAGGTTATACAACATTACTGCTGCTAGGTGACCAGCTGGGGGCTTGGCTCTCTACAACCAATAGTGCCAGCCTTCCCCTGCATGCACCCATAATGTCACCAGCACTAGGTCCTAATAGACTGCTGCCACTGCCAAGGAGACAGATGCCAGACCAGCACTGTCAATAGCAGGGGCAGGACAGCAAGAGGAGGCTGGGGAACACCACAGTGGCAGAACACCAAGGCCCGGAGGCAAGACAACCTTTGCAAACCTAATAGTTCTCCCACTGCTTTGGACGCTTATATTTTCTTGGTATGCTGGTGACATATATCTCTTGTTTTCTGCCACCCTGGGGATCGTAGTAAAATTGCATTTTATAGTTGCCCCCCTACTTTTGTCCCTGTCACCCCATGTGCCCCCCCTAAATATGAAAGCTGGAGATGCCACTGAGAGTACCCAATCATGTTAAAGGAAAATAAGACAACATTTTTGCTTGAACATGATTGGATGATGAAAGTAAGCAGAGCTTCTGCTCATTTACTTAGCTCTGAAGCAACTGCTTTTGCAGAATGCAACTGCAAAGTACAGTCTATTTGCCCTTAGTAACTCAATCTCTTATTGTCACACAGCTAGGTAGTTTAACGAGTGGAGTCAGGACCCCCAGGAAAGATTAGTGTGTGTAGCCATGGCCCTGACCTCTGAAGTGCTTATGAACTTCAGGGTCAGGGAGAGCTGACATCCATTTTCAGTGTGGGTCACTGGGCATAGTGGGTGCAGAATAGTGTAGATTAAGTTGGGCGCCAGACACTTTTTGATGATGCAGAACAAAAGATTTATTTTCTTTTAAAGAACTGGGGAGAGAAGGTTAGGGCTGGGACATCCTTTGAGCAGGTGCAAAAGCACTTAGCAAACTCTGAGACTCACAAAAATAGAACAGTATATTGATTGTACAGCTCTAGACCACTTAAAGCTGACCTGCGCCCGAACGAGCTGTTTCCCTTAGCAACTGAACTTGTAGGTTGACTTCAAAGTCGCCGGTTAGTGAATAAAGCTGCTCTGGTACTCTCTGACTCTGAACTCTGGTCTGTGATAACAGGAACGTTGTCCCTTGATGCTGACAATTTCCCCATTTACCTCTGACCTTGGTTCAAGCTTTGCCTCTGGCGGCAGGAATGGTTGTCCTCTGTTAGCAACTCTGTCACTTCACCTCAGATAAAGAGGGGTTCTCCGTCCGGTAGAACCCATGCAACTTGGTTAGGCTTCCAACATGAAGCCCCAACCCTACACTGCTCCTTCTTATCCTGGGTAGGCCTCAGACTGCCTAGCAACCAGGGAACTCCCAGATAAGCCTCAGGCTTCTGGCCTAGCAGCTGGGAGCTTTCAACACATGTCCACCCAGACAGCCCAGGTGGCACCGAATCCCAATCGCTTGACTCCTCCCAAATAGGCTCTCCCAGCAGGCTATAGGGCCAAAGAAATCCCTTTCCAATTTGCTAGAGCAGACTATCCACTTATACTCACTCCAAGTTCATATGCACCTTATCATTCCAATGCCAAAGGTGACAATGCCACCCAATGTTTGAGGGAAGAGGTGCATCAAACTCAGAGTTGGGCAAAGAATCAGACGATCCCCTAACAATTGGCCAGGTTAGTTACCACCTAGCAAACTAGATTTGACAGCATCGCTGTTCAAGACCAGGGTGAGATAGATGGATAGATATATATATGTAATTCCACACAGTATGCTAGAATTCTTCTTTAAGGCTAGGGACATTGATGGTAGGTGGTGGCTGCATTTCTTTATCCAGGCTGCATCCCCCCCCCCTCATTTTTCTTGGTGATCCTAGAACATATTTCTGTCCTAGGGTGACAATACTCACCCACTGTACTGTATTTTCAAGTTTTCTCCCATGTTTCTGCTTCTCATACAGTCCCCCAGCTGCACTGCATGACTTCAGGCATGTGGGTGCCCCTTCTGCCTGCTGGGACTTAAGGAGTCCTGGTGGAGTCTCCACTTCGCGCACACTCCTGTTTTGAACTACAAGCTCATGTGCAGCTGCTCTCAGTGCCGCATAAACCAAAGTTATACCTGTCATCCTTCTCCACAGTGGTGATCTATAGCAGCTCCCAAGCTTTGGCTTTGGTCTTTCTGTCTCTTGCTCTACATGTGTCAATGGGATCGGCTTCATAGAAGCTTGTAGTTCCACCAAGCATTGGTCCCAGCAGGCACAGAGGACACCCACATACCTGAAACTGGACAGCACAGCCAGGGTAGAGTATAAGGAGCAAGCACAGAGGCAAAAAATTGAAAAGAAAACAGCAAGAGCATACAAGTTCTGCTATCAACATCTCATTTAAAAATAAATGGCTTAAATATCACTTTAATGTCCACATAATTTTACTAACTTGTTTTCTTG
This sequence comes from Lithobates sylvaticus, assembly GCA_028564925.1. Classification (NCBI taxonomy): domain Eukaryota; kingdom Metazoa; phylum Chordata; class Amphibia; order Anura; family Ranidae; genus Lithobates; species Lithobates sylvaticus. The sequence continues at coordinate 154,627,682 of CM053029.1, read as the reverse complement.
TTTGTAGAATGGGTGCAGAGAGTTTTGGGCCAGTCTGGTAAATCCGTCTAAGGAACACATTTTTTTATTTTATTTTTTTTAACATTTATTATATTTCAAATTAATGTTAAAATCTTATTTGAAAGTCTCCTTACCTAATCGTCAGCGCTGTAGTTTTTTCTTACTAACATACAGAATGGCACAAATGTATGGTTTACAAACTTGGCAAAGCTGCCTTTACTTGTCCCTAGGTTGTCCAAGTCTAGGGGTCCTCTTGTCTGGGTCCGGTGATCTCAAGTCTCCTGGCTATCCAATAACCTACATGAATGGCCTGGACTGCTGGTGGATTCTCGCCTCGTCCTCTGGCCAGCAGCTCCAGGTTCTCATCATAGATTTGGCCTTGGAGGAGTCACCAAACTGCACCCTGGATGCTCTGAATATTTATGATGGAGCCAGTAACAAGACACATTTATTGGGTAGGTGTTTTGTAGGGGACGTTAAAGGCAGATGCGTATCAACACTTACGTTAAAGGCAGATACTGTTGACTGACTTACCCATGTTGGGTAGTGTCTCCAAAACTTCTTGGAAGTGAAGAGGTCACTTGGATGCTTGATGAAATGTCCTATTAACATGACTAAACAAGTTCAAATTAATGTGAATAATCACTACTAGCTATACAATGACCTGGATAAATTTAGTTTTTCTCTAGTCCCTGTTTTATACTGCAGTCTATGCAGTCTATCTGCTGGGACACGCTTGTAATTTTGTCAGAACACATTTAGGCTGTATCGATATCCAAACTTTTATCCATTTATTTTTTTATACCCACAAAGTGAGGGGACATCAATTCTTAGCCAGGTGTAAGCGTTTTTTTATTTTATTTATTTTTTCCTTTTACGTGTTTAAAGACACAATCTTTTAAGTCTTAAGCCTAGTACACACTGCTAGTTTTTTTTTTTTTTATTCAACCCAGCGGGCTGAACGAAAAAAAAAAACAGACAGTTTAATCTGATGTTAGTACAGTGATCTCATCTGCTGTTCTATTGTGTTCTGACAGCCATTGACTGAGAGCCCTGACCTGGAGCCAGTCGGCAGACCTTTTTCGGTCATGCCCCTTCAACAGAATCCTGCCAAACGGGTTCCCTTAGTTTTGGTCAGGTTTCTTCTTATTGGTAAGGTTTCTTATTATTTTTCCTTTTGCGTGTCAAGCGCAAATTGTTCTCCCTCCTCTTAGCGGCAAGCCATTTGAGCTGCAGCACAGTTGATTGTCTCATTGTGCTGCTTCTCCCTCTCTTGGCTCTGCTGTACAGGGGACTGCAAGATGCTGATGCAAGGTCAAATTCATGTACTTGCACTGCTTGCATTTACAAAATACATTCGGCCTCATGCACGCAGGACGTTTTTTGTTTTTAACTTTCCTAGAAGCCAGCAGCATTTTAGCAGGAAAAAATGCCTTAAGCTTGTAAAGGTAGCTAAAGCTTTTAGGAGCTTTTACAGGTGTCAAGCTCTTGGGCGTGCGTTCATTTGATTAGCCATAATAAATAATTTATCCTGGCCATTGAAATGAATTAATTCTTAAGCACTAGCTTTTAGTAGCGTCAACCTTTTTTTTTCTGCCCAAACTCTGCTGTTCCTGGATGCACTGGCAGTGTTTTATTTATTTATTTCCCCCCCCCCCCCCCCGCCTTGCCTCTAAATGCTGCTAAAAGCCTATTTGTGCATGGCCACCTAGGATAACATGGAGGGACGTTTAGAGGCAGGAAAAAAGTCAGACGCGCCTAGGAGCAGCTGTAAAAACGTCCCATGTGCATGAGGCCTTAATGATGTATTAAAGTGTAACTAAAGGCAAAACTTTTTTTTTGCCATAATGAGGATTTCCTTTCACTTCCCGTCCCATAGCCAAAACAGGAAGTGAGAAGAAATCCCTCCAAAGTGATGGACTCCCAGTGTGTCACCAGAACTAATGTACCCATTGGAAGATTTTACTATTACGGTTCTGATATCAATCCCAAAATTCCGGATTTTCGTTTACTTTCACTTTAATTTATAACAGTAAACAGGACAAATGGAGCGCAGCGCCTATGATGGACGTCCCACTGGTCCAATGCCGGGACTGCGGGACGTGTGACGTCCATCATAGGCGCTGCAGGCTCCAGAAGGCGGGAATCACAATGCGACCACGTCACTATGAGAAGATCCCCACTCGGCGCTCAGGCGGGCGGCTCTCCTCTCCTGTCCTCTCCTGTCTCTGGCTGCCTGCTGTCTCCTGGAATGGGTGCGCTGGTGCCGCAGACTACGGCTGAGCTGCAGGAGGAGCCAGAGTTCACGGTCACCTGAAGTCTAATGTCACTTGTAATGGTCAGGTAGGTCAGTGTAATGGTCAGTGTATGTTGTCAGGTAGGTCAGTGTCAGGTCAGTGCGTCAGGTAGGTCAGTGTATGAGGTCAGGTAGGTGTGGGTCGGTGTAACGGTTAGTGTGCGTCAGATAGGTCATTGTAACGGTCAGTGTGTGTCAGGTAGGTCAGTGTAATGGTCGGGCGGGTCAGGTGGGTCAGTGTGTGTCGGGTAGGTCAGTGTGTGTCGGGTAGGTCAGTGTAATGGTCAGTGTGTGTCGGGTAGGTCAGTGTAATGGTCAGTGTGTGTCGGGTAGGTCAGTGTGTGTCAGGTAGGTCAGTGTAATCGTCAGTGTGGGTCAGGTAGGTTCGTTTTCAGTGGTCAGCATTGATGGGCACTGGTAAGCCAGGCAGCAACCAGCAGATGAGCTTACGCCCACCCGCCACACAACACAACCCCCCCCCCCCCCTCGGTGTCGGTCTCGGACTTCGGGGCTGAAGCCCCTGGTCTTTTTCCCACCTAGCAACGCCCCTGCAGACGGCAATAAAAACTGACAGGTGTTCTAATCCCTCTCTGCTCTACCCAAAACTGACAAAAGTTTTGCCTCCTTGTTACTTTAATAATGACTGATCTGCTCTAACTTGTGTCTTTAATTTCTACCTGCAGTTTAGCTTTAATTGAAGTATGGCTTCATCTTGTTCTAGTTACCCTATGTGGAAACGTCTACAATCTTACCTTGCAATCCAGCGGTGGCCATTTAACACTTAATTTCCACACTGACTCGTCTGGGACCAGCCGCGGGTTTTACCTCCATTATAGTGATGGTACTCCAAAAACACTGCGGTCCCTGGAAACAGGCAAAGAAAATGGTTGGTTAGTTTTGGTCTCCTTCCCTTTTTTTTTTTCTTTTTTAGACTTGTTAGTATGTATAAATGAATTAATTAAAAATCACAAGCGTGGTTATAACCCTTCCCATCCAGATCCGAAATTTAGAAAAAAAAATTTAAACTGCATTTATGTAAAGTGGCATATGATAACAGATGCACATATAAAGCTTTCCTTCTTTGGCAAAACTATAGAAATGTTTTACTATGAAGCTACGTGCAGTTTTTTTTTTTCCATGATGTCAGCAATTCTGGGCTAAAGGAGGCTGATTAGATGGGGATAACTGGGCAGGAAGAAAGTGTCACCCCAGGACCAGAAATCATTTGCGTTCATTTCTGAAAAACACTCTTTTAGGGTAATGATCTAGCATTAACCATCTCAATACTGGACACTTTTACCCCCTTCCTGCCCAGGCCAATTTTCAGCTTCCAGCACTGTTGCACTTTAACCACTTCAGCCCCGGAAGAATTTGCCCCCCTTCCTGACCAAGCCATTTTTTTGCGATATGGCACTGCGTCACTTTAACTGACAATTGCGTGGTCGTGCAACGCTGTACCCAAAAAATAGGTACTATTTATTATTTTTTCACCACAAATAGCGCTTTCTTATGGTATTTGATCACCTCTGCTGTTTATATTTTTTGCACTATAAACAAAAGAGCGACAATTTTGAAAAAAAATAACTATCTTTTACTTTTTGCTATAATAAATATCCCAAATAAAAAAAATGTTTTTCCTCAGTTTAGGCCGATATGTATTCTTCTACATATTTTTGGTAAAAAAAAGAAAAATACGCAATAAGCGTATATTGATTGGTTTGTGAAAAAGTTATATCATCTGCAAAATAGGGGCTAGATTTATGGATTTTTTATTTATTTTTTATTTTTTTTACTAGTAATGGTGGCGATCAGCGATTTTTATCGGGACTGCTATATTACGGCAGATAAATCGGACACTTTTGACACATTTTGGGGACCAGTGATATTTCTACAGCGATCAGTGCTATAAAAATGCACTGATTTATAATATAAATGTCACTGGCAGGGAAGGGGTTAACACTAGGGGCGATCAAGGGGTTAACTGTGTTCCCTAGGTGTGTTCTAACTGTGGGGGGATGGGATTTACTAGGGGAAAATTAGTTACAAAAATGTGAGGGGTGTAATCACTTTTGTGAGATACTGGGGGTTATTAGGAAAGGCAAATCCACTTGGAAGTGCAGTCGCTGTAAATCTGAGGGGGACATGCAAGGAAAATAAAAAAACAGCATTTTAGCTTGCACATGATTGGATGATAAAATCAGCAGAGCTTCCCCTAATTTCAGATATACCCCTCAGATTTACAGCGACTGCAATTCCAAGTGCACTTGAAGTATGTACTGTATGTATCTATGTATGTATATTTTACATATTTAAACAATCGCACACTGCTCAAAAAAAATTGAAGGAACACTTTGAAAAATTAAAGGAGCGAAAGGATGCCACATCGTTTGATGGAAAATAAAATTGTCAACGTACTGAGCGCTGAATTCAAAGACACCCCAAAAATCTAAGTGAAAAAATTATGCAGCAGGCTAGTCCATTTTGCTGAAATTTCATTGCAGCAACTCAAAATGGTACTCAGTAGTTTGTATGGCCCCCACGTGCTTGTATGCATGCCTGACAACGTCGGAACATGTTCCTAAAATGACGGATGGTGTCCTGGGGTATTTCCTCCCAGATCTGGAGCAGGGCATCACTGAGCTCCTGAACAGACTGGGGTGCAATCTGGTAGCGTCGGATGGCCCGAAACTTAATGTCCCAAAGGTGTTCTATTGGATTTAGGTTAGGCACGCATGGGGGCCATTCAATGGTATCAATTCCTTCGTCCTCTAGGAACTGGCTGCATGCTCTCGCCACATGAGGCCAGGAATTATGGTGCACCAGGAGGAACCCATGACCCACTGCACGAGGGTAGGATCTGACAATGGGTCTAAGCATTTCATTCCTAAATCTAATGGCAGTCAGGGTGCCATTGTCTAGCCTGTAGAGGTCTGTGCGTCCCTCCATGGATATGCCTCCCCAGACCATTACTGACCCACCACCAAAGCGGTCATTCTGAACGATGTTACAGGCAGCATAACGTTCTCCACGGCTTCTCCAGACCCCTTTATGTCTGTTATATGTGCTCAGGGTGCATCCGCTTTCATCTTCTGCTTCTCATACAGTCCCCCAGCTGCACTGCATGACTTCAGGCATGTGGGTGCCCCTTGTGCCTGCTGGGACTTAAGGAGTCCTGGTGGAGTCTCCACTTCGCGCACACTCCTGTTTTGAACTACAAGTTATACCTGTCATCCTTCTCCACAGTGGTGATCTATAGCAGCTCCCAAGCTTTGGCTTTGGTCTTTCTGTCTCTCGCTCTACATGTGTCAATGGGATCGGCTTCATAGAAGCTTGTAGTTCCACCAAGCATTGGTCCCAGCAGGCACAGGGGACACCCACATACCTGCAACTGGACAGCACAGCCAGGGTAGAGTATAAGGAGCAAGCACAGAGGCAAAAAATTGAAAAGAAAACAGCAAGAGCATACAAGTTCTGCTATCAACATCTCATTTAAAAATAAATGGCTTAAATATCACTTTAATGTCCACATAATTTTACTAACTTGTTTTCTTGTTTGTAGAATGGGTGCAGAGAGTTTTGGGCCAGTCTGGTAAATCCGTCTAAGGAACACATTTTTTTATTTTATTTTTTCCTCTCTTCCTTTTAACATTTATTATATTTCAAATTAATGTTAAAATCTTATTTGAAAGTCTCCTTACCTAATCGTCAGCGATGTAGTTTTTTCTTACTAACATACAGAATGGCACAAATGTATGGTTTACAAACTTGGCAAAGCTGCCTTTACTTGACCCTAGGTTGTCCAAGTCTAGGGGTCCTCTTGTCTGGGTCCGGTGATCTCAAGTCTCCTGGCTATCCAATAACCTACATGAATGGCCTGGACTGCTGGTGGATTCTCGCCTCGTCCTCTGGCCAGCAGCTCCAGGTTCTCATCATAGATTTGGCCTTGGAGGAGTCACCAAACTGCACCCTGGATGCTCTAAATATTTATGATGGAGCCAGTAACAAGACACATTTATTGGGTAGGTGTTTTGTAGGGGACGTTAAAGGCAGATGCGTACCAACACTTGCGTTAAAGGCAGATACTGTTGACTGACTTACCAATGTTGGGTAGTGTCCCCAAAACTTCTTGGAAGTGAAGAGGTCACTTGGATGCTTGATGAAATGTCCTATTAACATGACTAAACAAGTTCAAATTAATGTGAATAATCACTACTAGCTATACAATGACCTGGATAAATTTAGTTTTTCTCTAGTCCCTGTTTTATACTGCAGTCTATCTGCTGGGACACGCTTGTAATTTTGTCAGAACACATTTAGGCTGTATCGATATCCAAACTTTTATCCATTTATTCTTTTATACCCACAAAGTGAGGGGACATCAATTCTTAGCCAGGTGTAAGCGTTTTTTTATTTTATTTATTTTTTCCTTTTACGTGTTTAAAGACACAATCTTTTAAGTCTTAAGCCTAGTACACACTGCTAGTTTTTTTTTTTTTTTATTCAACCCAGCGGGCTGAACGAAAAAAAAAACGGACAGTTTAATCTGATGTTAGTACAGTGATCTCATCTGCTGTTCTATTGTGTTCTGACAGCCATTGACTGAGAGCCCTGACCTGGAGCCAGTCGGCAGACCTTTTTCGGTCATGCCCCTTCAACAGAATCCGGCCAAACGGGTTCCCCTAGTTTTGGTCAGGTTTCTTCTTATTGGTAAGGTTTCTTATTATTTTTCCTTTTGCGTCTCCAGTGCACATTGTTCTCCCTCCTCTTAGCGGCAAGCCATTTGAGCTGCAGCACAGTTGGTTGTCTCATTGTGCTGCTTCTCCCTCTCTTGGCTCTGCTGTACAGGGGACTGCAAGATGCTGATGCAAGGTCAAATTCATGTACTTGCACTGCTTGCATTTACAAAATACATTCGGCCTCATGCACGCAGGACGTTTTTTGTTTTTAACTTTCCTAGAAGCCAGCAGCATTTTAGCAGGAAAAAATGCCTTAAGCTTGTAAAGGTATCTAAAGCTTTTAGGAGCTTTTACAGGTGTCAAGCTCTTGGGCGTGCGTTCATTTGATTAGCCAGAATAAATAATTTATCCTGGCCATTGAAATTAATTAATTCTTAAGCACTAGCTTTTAGTAGCGTCAACCTTTTTTTTTCTGCCCAAACTCTGCTGTTCCTGGATGCACTGGCAGTGTTTTATTTATTTATTCCCCCGCCTTGCCTCTAAATGCTGCTAAAAGCCTATTTGTGCATGGCCACCTAGGATAACATGGAGGGACGTTTAGAGGCAGGAAAAAAGTCAGACGCGCCTAGGAGCAGCTGTAAAAACGTCCCATGTGCATGAGGCCTTAATGATGTATTAAAGTGTAACTAAAGGCAAAACTTTTTTTTTGCCATAATGAGGATTTCCTTTCACTTCCCGTCCCATAGCCAAAACAGGAAGTGAGAAGAAATCCCTCCAAAGTGATGGACTTCCAGTGTGTCACCAGAACTAATGTACCCATTGGAAGATTTTACTATTACTGTTCTGATGTCAATCCCAAAATTCTGGATTTTCGTTTACTTTCACTTTAATTTATAACAGTAAACAGGACAAATGGAGAGGATGAATCTCCCTAACAGAGTCACAGACGACCAGTGGTGTCGGAGGGGGGCTAAGAGGGGGCTGGAGCCCCAAGTGGGCCCCCAAAAAGCCCCAGGCATTCTTAAATGTATTATTAGCCCCGAGTGGGGACCGATCTGACTCTGAGCGCGGCCGAGTGACATAGCAGGTCCCGCCTTCTGGAGCCTGCAGCGCCTATGATGGACGTCCCACTGGTCCAATGCCGGGACCGTGGGACGTGTGACGTCCATCATAAGAGCTGCAGGCTCCAGAAGGCGGGAATCACAATGCGACCACGTCACTATGAGAAGATCCCCACTCGGCGCTCAGGCGGGCGGCTCTCCTCTCCTGTCCTCTCCTGTCTCTGGCTGCCTGCTGTCTCCTGGAATGGGTGCACTGGTGCCGCAGACTACGGCTGAGCTGCAGGAGGAGCCAGAGGTCACGGTCACCTGAAGTCTAACGTCACTTGTAATGGTCAGGTAGGTCAGTGTAATGGTCAGTGTATGTTGTCAGGTAGGTCAGTGTCAGGTCAGTGCGTCAGGTAGGTCAGTGTATGAGGTCAGGTAGGTGTGGGTCAGTGTAACGGTTAGTGTGCGTCAGATAGGTCATTGTAACGGTCAGTGTGTGTCAGGTAGGTCAGTGTAATGGTCGGGCGGGTCAGGTGGGTCAGTGTGTGTCGGGTAGGTCAGTGTGTGTCGGGTAGGTCAGTGTAATGGTCAGTGTGTGTCGGGTAGGTCAGTGTAATGGTCAGTGTGTGTCGGGTAGGTCAGTGTGTGTCAGGTAGGTCAGTGTAATCGTCAGTGTGGGTCAGGTAGGTTTGTTTTCAGTGGTCAGCATTGATGGGCCCTGGTAAGCCAGGCAGCAACCAGCAGATGAGCTTACGCCCGCCCGCCACACAACACAACCCCCCCCCCCCCCCCCCCACTCGGTGTCGGTCTCGGACTTCGGGGCCGAAGCCCCTGGTCTTTTTCCCACCTAGCCACGCCCCTGCAGACGGCAATAAAAACTGACAGGTGTTCTAATCCCTCTCTGCTCTACCCAGAACTGACAAAAGTTTTGCCTCCTAGTTACTTTAATAATGACTGATCTGCTCTAACTTGTGTCTTTAATTTCTACCTGCAGTTTAGCTTTAATTGAAGTATGGCTTCATCTTGTTCTAGTTACCCTATGTGGAAACGTCTACAATCTTACCTTGCAATCCAGCGATGGCCATTTAACACTTAATTTCCACACTGACTCGTCTGGGACCAGCCGCGGGTTTTACCTCCATTATAGTGATGGTACTCCAAAATCACTGCGGTCCCTGGAAACAGGCAAAAAAAATGGTTGGTTAGTTTTGGTCTCCTTCCTTTTTTTTTTTTTTTCTTTTTTAGACTTGTTAGTATGTATAAATGAATTGATTAAAGAAAAATCACAAGCGTGGTTATAACCCTTCCCATCCAGATCCGAAATTTAGAAAAAAAAATTTAAACTGCATTTATGTAAAGTGGCATATGATAACAAATGCACATATAAAGCTTTCCTTCTTTGGCAAAACTATAGAAATGTTTTAATATGAAGCTACGTGCAGTTTTTTTTCCATGATGTCAGCAATTCTGGGCTAAAGGAGGCTGATTAGATGGGAATAACTGGGCAGGAAGAAAGTGTCACCCCAGGACCAGAAATCATTTGTGTTCATTTCTGAAAAACCCTCTTTTAGGGTAATGATCTAGCATTAACCATCTCAATACTGGACACTTTTACCCCCTTCCTGCCCAGGCCAATTTTCAGCTTTCAGCGCTGTTGCACTTTAACCACTTCAGCCCCGGACAAATTTTCCCCCCTTCCTGACCAAGCCATTTTTTTGCGATACGGCACTGCGTCACTTTAACTGACAATTGCGTGGTCGTGCGACGCTGTACCCAAAAAAAAGTACTATTTTTTTATTTTATTTTTCACCACAAATGGCGCTTTCTTATGGTGGTATTTGATCACCTCTGCTGTTTATATTTTTTGCACTATAAACAAAAGAGCGACAATTTTGAAAAAAAATACTAATCTTTTACTTTTTGCTATAATAAATATACCAAATAAAAAAGTTTTCCTCAGTTTAGGCCGATGTGTACTCTTCTACATATTTTTGGTAAAAAAAAGAAAAATACGCAATAAGCGTATATTGATTGGTTTGTGCAAAAGTTATATCATCTGCAAAATAGGGGCTAGATTTATGGCATTTTTATTTATTTTTTATTTTTTACTAGTAATGGTGGCGATTAGCGATTTTTATCGGGACTGCTATATTGCGGCAGATAAATCTGACACTTTTGACACATTTTTGGGACCAGTGATATTTCTACAGCGATCAGTGCTATAAAAACGCACTGATTATAGTATAAATGTCACTGGCAGGGAAGGGGTTAACACTAGGGGGCAATCAAGGGGTTAACTGTGTTCCCTAGGTGTGTTCTAACTGTGGGGGGATGGAATTGACTAGGTGAAAATTAGTTACAAAAATGTGAGGGGTGTAATCACTTTCGTGAGATACTGGGGGTTATTAGGAAAGGCAAATCCACTTGGAAGTGCAGTCGCTGTAAATCTGAGGGGGACATGCAAGGAAAATAAAAAACATCATTTTAGCTTGCACATGATTGGATGATAAAATCAGCAGCGCTTCACCTAATTTCAGATTTACAGCGACTGCAATTCCAAGTGCACTTGTAGTATGTATGTATGTATGTATGTATGTATATTTTACATATTTACACAATCGCACACTGCTCAAAAAAAATTGAAGGAACACTTTGAAAAATTAAAGGAGCGAAAGGATGCCACGTCGTTTGATTGAAAATAAAATTGTCAACGTACTGAGCGCTGAATTCAAAGACACCCCAAAAATATAAGTGAAAAAATTATGCAGCAGGCTAGTCCATTTTGCTGAAATTTCATTGCAGCAACTCAAAATGGTACTCAGTATTTTGTATGGCCCCCACGTGCTTGTATGCATGCCTGACAATGTTGGAACATGTTCCTAAAACAATGGATGGTGTCCTGGGGTATTTCCTCCCAGATCTGGAGCAGGGCATCACTGAGCTCCTGAACAGACTGAGGTGCAATCTGGTAGCGTCGGATGGCCCAAAACGTAATGTCCCAAAGGTGTTCTATTGGATTTAGGTTAGGCGAGCATGGGGGCCATTCAATGGTATCAATTCCTTTGTCCTCTAGGAACTGGCTTCATGCTCTCGCCACATGAGGCCGGGAATTGTGGTACACCAGGCGGAACCCATGACCCACTGCACGAGGGTAGGATCTGACAATGGGTCCAAGCATTTCATCCCTAAATCTAATGGCAGTCAGGGTGCCATTGTCTAGCCTGTAGAGGTCTGTGCGTCCCTCCATGGATATGCCTCCCCAGACCATTACTGACCCACCACCAAAGCGGTCATTCTGAACGATGTTACAGGCAGCATAACGTTCTCCATGGCTTCTCCAGACCCCTTTATGTCTGTTATATGTGCTCAGGGTGCACCTGCTCTCATCTGTGAAAAGCACAGGGTGCCAGTGGCAGACCTGCCAATCCTGGTGTTCATTGGCAAATGCTAATTGAGCTCCACGATGCCGGGCAGTGAGTATAGGGCTTTACTAGATGATGGGTCCTCAAGCCACCCTCGTGAAGTCTGTTTCCAATTATTTGGTCAGACATTCACACCAGTGGCCTGCTGGATGTCATTTTGTAGGGCTCTGGCGCGCATCCTGTTCCTCCTTGCACAGCAGAGGCAGATAATGTTCCTGCTGATGGGTTAAGGACCTTCTACAGCCCTGTCCAGCTCTCCTAGAGTAACTGCCGGTCTCCTGGAATCTCCTCCATGCTCTTGAGACTGTGCTGGGAGACACAGCAAACCTTCTGGCAATGGCACGTATTGATGTGCCATCTTGGAGAAGTTGAACTGCCTGTGCAACCTCTATAGGGTCCAGGTATCGCCTCATGCTACCAGTAATGATGCTGACCCTAGCCAAATGCAAAACTAGTGAAAAACAGTCAGGAAAAAAAAGAGTATTTTCGGGGTGTCTGAATTCAGCCCTCTGTAGGTTGATAATTTTAATTTCCATCAACCGATGTGGTGTCCTTTTGGTTCCTAACACATTATCCAGTCCATATAAGTACCGACATCCAGCGTGATATTTTCCCCATTGAGATCTGATGTGTTTTAAATGTGTTCCTTTTAATTTTTTTTGAGCAGTGTGTATGTACAGCAGGTAAAATGGGTATTGACCACGTCGTAATTTTTCTAGGTAAATATATTTCTAAATTTGCTATTGACATGAAATGTTCACCACATGTCAGTACCAACCCATGCAATCCATACATACAAAGAAATCAAAACAAATAAGTTTAGAAATCAATTTCTGTGTAATAAAATGCAATGAAACAGGGAAAGTAATTTGTAAAGGCTCGTTAAAAGAAAATAAAAAAAAATGTTATACTTGCCTCCTGTGTGTAGTTGGTTTTGTACAGAGCAGCCCGGATCCTCCTCTTCTCGGGTCCGACTTTGCTGCTCCTGGCCCCTCCCTCCTTTAAGTTCCCCTCAGCCAGCAACTTGCTACAGGGGGCACCCAAGCTGAGTCAGAGTTCTGTGTATCCATTCAGACACTGAGCCCTGACCTGGCCCCGCCTCCTCTGACCTGATTGGCTGACTGACTTTGACAGCCATGGGAGCCAGTGATGCCACTTCTCTGTCTCAGCCAATCAGGAGGAGTGTACTGGATGGCTGAGGGGATTGTGGACATTACTGGAGAGAAAAGGAGCTCAGGTAGGTAATTGGGGAGGAGGTGCAGGGTAGCTACAAACAGAAGGTATTTTTTCTTTATGCATAGAATGCATTAAGATAAAATCTTCTGCCTTTACAACTCATTTAAACAAATGAAGAAAGGGAGGTGCAAAAAGGTATAGAGAGCCAAGACGCCAGCTGAAATCTATTAGTAATTGGAAAGCCATCTTGCCCCTTGTCAGTGCAAAATAATATCATCTGGTTCAGTCTCAACTGATTGCCTATAAAAAGGTGTCGCACAAGAAACCTCTCATGATGGGTAAAAGCAAAGAGCTCTTTCAAGACCTTTGCAACCTTAGTGTTGCAAAACCTACTGATGGCATTGGTTACAGAAGGATTTCTAAACTTTTGAATGTTCCAGTGAGCACTATTGGGGCCATAATCCGGAAGTGGAAATAACACAATTTGACCATAAACCGGCCACGACCAGGTGTTCCTCGCAAGATTTCTGACAGGAGTGAAAAGCATTATCAGAACAGTTGTCCAAGAGCCAAGGACAACTTGTAGAGGGCTTCAGAAAGACCTGGAATTAGCAGATACTTTTGTTTCAAAAATGTAATGCACTCAACCGCCATGGCCTGTATGCACGTTCACCATGCAAGACTCCATTGCTGAAGAAAAAGCATGTTGAAGCTCGTTTAAAGTGTGCTACACAACATTTAGACAAGCCAGTAAAATACTGGGAGAGTATAGTCTGGTCAGATGAGACCAAAATTTAACTTTTTGGATGCCATAATACACATCATGTCTGGAGGTCAAATGACATTGTACATAACCCCAAAAACACCATACCAACAGTGAAGTTTGGAGGTGGGAACATCATAGTGTGGGGCTGTTTTTCAGCATACGATACTGGTAAACTTCATATCATTGAAGGAAGGATGAGTGGAAAAATGTACCAAGAAATTCTTGATAAAAATCTGCTGCCATCTACCAGGATGATGAAGATGAAACGAGGGTGGACATTTCAGCAAGACAATGATCCCATACGCAAAGCCAAGGAAACTCTCAATTGGTTTCAAAGTGGAAAATAAAGCTGCTAGAATGGCCCAGCCAATCGCCTGACTTCAATAATAATCTAATAATAAATTTATGGAAAGATCTGAATTCATAGAAGAGACCCTCCAGGAAGAATGGGCCAAAATCACACCTGAGCAATGCATGCGACTACTTTCTCCATACGGGAGGCGTCTTGAAGCTGTCATTGCCAAAAAATTTGGTACAAAGTATTAAAATAAATGTAAATTAGCGTGTTCAATACTTTTTTCCCTGTGTTATTCCATTTTATTACACAACTTTCATTTCTGAACTTTTTTGTTTTGGTTTCTTTGTATGTATGAATTGCATGGGTTGTTAATAGCACCTTTAGGCCCCATGCACACGAGACGCTGCTAAACGCGCGTTCAGAGGCAGTTGGACACTTTTTTCAACTGTACCTGAACGCATGCAATGTTATCCTATGTGTCCATGTACACAGTCTAGTTTTTTCCCCTTTTTATGCAGTTGCATTTAACCTCGTTTTTCCAGAAGCAAAAAAAAAAAAAAAAATGCTTTCAGACACTTTGCTTTTCTGCATTTCAGACGCAAAACGCAGCTAAACGCGGCTAAACGCAGGCACCTGCGTTTAGTCGCGTTTGCGTTTATAAGCCTTTTTAAAGGAACCCAATTTTTTGGACCAGAAAACTCAGAAATATGATGGTAAACCATAAAAAATACTAGAAAACTTGGTTTAAAATGTCGTAATTAGTTTAGATAGTTCATAGAGCATATATGTTTGTGAAATATCCAACGGACATTCGCTGTGCCATCAATGGATGGGTCCAATATCGACAAGCTCTGATTCTGGACCTCTCATGCAAATTTGCGACGACGTTGCTGCCTCATCAAGAGCAACATCAGGAGCATTTCCTGACATATATTCAATATGGGATCCATTTCCAAAAAAAAAAAAAACACAGAAAGAGAGGCAAATGCAAGTGTACAACTGCTCTCTCTGCTGCTGCTCACTCTGATCAAAATGGCAGAAATAGTTAATACATGCTTTCTGAGCTTGGGGAGGGTCTATATGATGTTATCTTTACAAATGCTTATAGACGCAAGCGCGCCTAAACGCGGCATAACACAGCAAAACGCGCGTTTTTAAACGCAGGTTTCTGCTTTTTAAAACATGCGTTCAGCAGAGTTTGCATCTGCGTCTCGTGTGCATGGGGCCTAAGAAATATGTTTAACTAGAAAAATGGTGACACGTTCAATACGTGTGTGTGTGTGTGTATATTTATGTAAACAAATATTTTAAAATGTAAGAGGTGTTTCCACACTTCTTATAAGCAGAGCCACTGTACAGGTGATTAGAGTGTGCCCAGGCACATCCGGCAACATCCTATGTTGGCCTGTAATTTCCAGCTTCTACCTGGCTGCCCTTCTTGTGGATAGGTATAATATAAGCTGTCCGCCAGTCATGGGGAACTTCTCCTGCTAGAAAAAATTGATTAAAAAGTTCTGTTAATGGTCCGACAACTATACCTAAAAGTTCTCTTAGAACTCTGGGATGAATTCCATCGGGCCCCTTGTTTTATAAAGCTTTAACCAAGCCAGCTCCTCTGCTGTCTCCAGAAATCCTAAAAATGAACCATCGTTGCTAGAACCAATACGATTCCCCAACTTGTTATTGCTAGTATGATTTATTTCTGAGAAGCCTGTACAAAAGTACTTGTTTAAATGGTTTGCTACTACCAGGTCTTCCTCAACATAAGTGTTTGTGCCCAGTTTTCATTTTAGTGACCCTAAAAAAGGTTTTGTGTCCCTTTCATAATAGATTTAATAATTTCCTCCTCTTTCTGTGCTTTGGCAGCACTAATAATGTGTATGGCCCTCCCTTTGCCTATTTTTATGCACTTCTCTATCAGCTACATTTCCTGTTTCCTTGAATTTCCTATGTGCTGATTTTTTCCCCTTTACTATCCTACTTACCACTTTAGTGAACCACATTGATCTTTTCTTCAGTTTACGCTTAGTAATTTGACTGACATTTAGGCCCCTTTCACACTGAGGCGCTTCTAAACTGCCAGTAAAACATTTGAGCGCTTTTGAAGAGATTTTCAGGCACTTTTGAAGAGCTTTCCATTCATTTCAATGGAGAGGGGCATTTTTCACCGCCCTGCCAGCCCACTGCCCAAGTGTGAAAGCATTCATTGATTTTAATGGAAATAGGTTTTCGTGAGCTTTTCATGCGCTTTTTTTTGCATGAAAGAGCCTGAAAAGCACCTCCGTGTGAAAGGGGTCTTAACCTAGTTGCCTACAGGATAGTATAAGTATAATATTGTGTTTCAGTGTCAGCGTGTCAGTGTGCTGCTGACTGCTGACATTATGTGCTGTATTTCTGGGGATTTGTGTGTGCGTGCTGTTAGTACAGCATTGCAGTATCACATCTGGGGGGTGCTTAGAACTGTCCCTGCAAAAAGTGTCATTTTTGCAGGAAAAAAAGCTATTTAAAAGCACTCACAGCTAATGAATTGATGGCTCCCGTAACACAGAGAACTGTCATTCATTGATAAAAAAAATAAAAAAAAGCGTGGGGGTCCCCCAAATTCAATAACCAGGCCCTTCAGGTCTGGGATGGATATTAAGCGGGACCCCAGCCAAAAAAAAATAAAAAATGGCGTACGGTCCCCCTCAAAATCCATACCAGACCCTTGAGGTCTGGGATGGATTTTAAGGAGAACCCCAGCCAAAATAAATGGCGTGGGGTCCCCCTCAAAATCCATACCAGACCCTTATCCGAGCACGCAACCTGGCAGGCCGCAGGAAAAGAGGGGGGGACGAGAGCGGCCCCCCTCCCTCCTGAACCGTACCAGGCCACATGCCCTCAGCATTGGGAGGATGCTTTGGGGGTCTGAGACCCCCAAAGCACCTTGTCCCCATGTTGATGAGGACAAGGGCCTCGTCCCCACAACCCTGGCCGGTGGTTGTGGGGGTCTGCGGGCGGGGGGGCTTATCGGAATCTGGAAGCCCTCTTTAACAAGGGGACCCCCAGATCCCGCCCCCCCCCCCTGTGTGAAATGGTAAGGGGGTATAAAAGTACCCCTACCATTTCACCAAAAAAGTGTCAAAAATAGTAAAAATTACAGGAGACGGTCTTTGACAATTCCTTTATTAAAATCTTCTTTCTTCTTTCTTCTGGTCTTCTTCCTTTGGTTTCTTCATCTTCTCCTTCCGGCATCTTCTTCCATCTTCTTCTTCCATCTTCTTCTTCCATCATCTTCTTCCTCCGATCCGCTTCCTCTTGCGCTGGTCTTCTCGTCCTTCTCGTCCGGCATCTTCTTCCATGGCGTCTCTTCTTGGGCCACTCCGCGCAATGGGAGGCTCCCAGTGTGTGAGGCTTCGCTGCGTCTGACAGGTCATTTATAACGGAGGGCACCTGGTGACCCCGCCCCCTCTGACGCACGGGGACGTCATGGGGAATTCCGTATGGCTTTCCCCATGACGTCAGAGGGGGGCGGGGTCACCAGGTGCCCTCCGTTATAAAAGACCTGTCAGACGGAGCGAAGCCTCACACAGCGGGAGCCTCCCATTGCGAGGAGCAGCCCGACAGAAGAACAGACGCCGACGCCATGGAAGAAGATGCCGGATGAGAATGACGAGAAGACCAGCGCAAGAAGAAGCGGATCGGAGGAAGAAGAAGATGGAAGAAGATGACGGAAGGAGAAGATGAAGAAACTGAAGGATGAAGAAAGAAGATTTTAATAAAGGAATTGTCAAAGACCGTCTCCTGTCATTTTTACAATTTTTGACACTTTTTTGGTGAAATGGTAGGGGTACTTTTGTACCCCCTTACCATTTCACACAGGGGGGGCGGGATCTGGGGGTCCCCTTGTTAATGGGGGCTTCCAGATTCCGATAAGCCCCATGCCCGCAGACCCCCACAACCACCGGCCAGGGTTGTGGGGAAGAGGTCCTTGTCCTCATCAACATGGGGACAAGGTGCTTTGGGGGTCTCAGACCCCCAAAGCATCCTCCCAATGTTGAGGGCATGTGGCCTGGTACGGTTCAGGCGGGAGGGGGGCCGCTCTCGTCCCCCCCTCTTTTCCTGTGGCCTGCCAGGTTGCGTGCTCGGATAAGGGTCTGGTATGGATTTTGAGGTACGCCATTTTTTTTGGCTGGGGTTCCCTTAAAATCCATCCCAGACCTCAAGGGTCTGGTATGGATTTTGAGGGGGACCCTACGCCATTTTTTTTTTTTTTGGCTGGGGTCCCCCTTAATATCCATCCCAGACCTGAAGGGCCTGGTTATTGAATTTGGGGGGACCCCCACGCTTTTTTTTAAAAAAAATTTTTTATCAATGACTTTTTTTTTTATGAATGACTTTCAATGAATGACTGTTCTCTGTGTTACGGGAGCCGTCAATTCACATTAGCCGCAAGTGATTTTAAATAGCTTTTTTTCCTGCAAAAATTACACTTTTTGCAGGGACAGTTATAAGCACAGGAAACATGCACCCCTTCACAGGCATACTATAGACACCCCCAGGTACAAAATTTAAAGGAATATTACACTTTTATTGTTTCAATTTAAGCATTATTAAAATCACTGCTCCTGAAAAAAACGCCGTTTTAAAAAAAAAAAAATTTGCATTGATACATGTCCCCTGGGGCAGGACCCAGGTCCCCAAACACTTTTTATGACAATAACATGCATATTAGCCTTTAAAATGAGCACTTTTGATTTTGAACGTTCGCATTCATTATAACTAATAGGGTTCTAAAGCTCGCATGAACTTTAGGTCCGTTTGCGGGTTCTGGTGCGAGCCGAACGGGGGGGTGTTCGGCTCATCCCTAGTTGGGACCCTTCCCTTTTAATATATTTATGAATTATATAGGGTCTGGGATTAAAAATGTCAATGTTTATACTGAAATATTAAAACAATATTATATTTATGGAATTATGCAAAATCAGTTTTTTTTTTTTTTTTTAGGAGATTTTCAAATTTTTCCACAATACAACCAATTAATTCAAATTGGTTTATCCATGCTAGTTTGAAGATGAGTGAGTACAACAATGTGCTAAAAATATATATTAACTAAAAATTCAGTGTAAAATAGCATCAGATATAATTTGTGATAATACAAAAAGATAATCTATACTTTCAAATATATATTGGAAATACAGATGATGATACATTTTACCATAAACTCTTGTTACAACATGTCGTATTTCAACACTTGGTAAACTTATAAGTAGTAACACTTGGTAAATAGCTTTCCGTGGCTCTACAGACTTATGTAAACAGGCTAGGTGTTGACTTTAAACACTTGATTCTTCTCAAAACAGACAATTTTGTTAACCACATATGAACTTGGTGATTTAACCAAGACTCATTTTTTAATTAAAAATAAATACATTTAGAATGAATCTATGGTTCAACACATACTATAACATAATCCAATCATAATACTTTGAAGTCAGTTTTGTTGAGCTCTAACAAGATATATTTATCTTTGTTTAAAAGGAAGAAGAACTCCTACTGCAGTTAGAATTCAACACACTCCCAAAACTGACACTACCCACATTGATTAGTTTAGTTAAGCATATGCTCAAACAATTTCAATTACCCAAAAGGTAAAATAAAAACATTAATACTTTACCATGTCTTAAGGCTCTTTTGTTTTGAGAAGTATCAACTGGATGTTCAAAGGACTTCTCCAACATTCCTACATTCTTCCGTACTCAAGATCTCAACATCCTTTCGCCTTCCAATATTCTTTTCGTCTGAAAATCCTTTCAGTCTCTCCCTTTTCAGCTATGTGTATACTCTTTTATTCTACCCAAAATGTGTGTGTGTGTATTACTACTATGTAATTGATGATGTCAAACGACGGGTTGTTTCCATGTAATCATGACAACCTTGTCTGGGCGGCCATCTTGGACTTTTAACATTTTCACCACCAGGGGGCAGTGTTGTATTAGAATTGATTTTATGTAATAATTGAATAACCTTTTGACTTTAGCTTAGAAAAACCCAAACTATCAAAAGCTGTCATTTGTGTCAATTTTCTAGACATCTCGGCTAAAACTCAGATATATGGTTATGAGACTGTTTGTTTGGATAAGGTCATTAACCTAACTTCTCTTACAAAATCTCTTGTGAGGGTTTCTTAGTTCCAAAGACAATGAACTTAAGTTAACCTCTTTAAAAAAAAAATAGAAGCAAAATGGCTTCTGTCATGTTCACAAAATTATATAAAAAAAAATATATATGATGCAGAGACCTTAGGGATTCTTTTTAAACCCAATAGTTCTGACAAGTACAATTTCAGTCTTTGCAGATGCCACCAAGCTATGTAGTGGAATAACGTCCTTCCAGAATGTCTCCAACTTACAAGCTGACCTCAATCCACTGTTTAATTGGGCAACTATGTGGCAAATGAGGTTTAATGTTGTTTAATGTAAAGTTATGCACTTGGGGGGGCTTAAGAATATAAGTCCTTTCTTGTATTAAGAGTTATGGACTCCAGAGAAAGGGATATCATTTCCCCCCTTGTACAAATCATTAGTAAGACCTCATCTGGAATATGCAGTTCAGCTTTGGACACCAGTTCTCAAAGGATATCTGGGAACTGGAGACAGTGCAGAGCAGGGCAACCAAGCTAATAAGAGGAGAGGATCAACTCTGGATTAAGGATGAGCTCAGGCGTGTTCGCATGGTCCACGTGCAGAGCCCGCCAGGAAGTCGGCACAGTGCTGTGCTAATCACAGGCAGTGAGACATTGTCCCGATGTGCGGCTGCAGAGATTGGGCAATGTTTTACTGCCTGTGATTAGCGCTGCGCTGACTTCCTGGTGGGCTCTGCACGTGGACCATGCGAACACGCCTGAGCTCATCCCTACTCTGGATCAACTGTGGGCGAAGGATTGTATTTTTTTTATATATATATATAAACTAGATGGACTTGTGTCTTTTTTCAACCTGACTAACTATGTAAAATTTGCTCTTTTAAAATGTAAAACTTTTTTTTGTTTTTGTATATGATTTTTCAGTTCTTGTTTTAATATTAAAACCAAAAAAATTGGTGATCACTAGATTCCAAGTTTTCCTCCACCTCAACATCAGACAATTGATCCCCCATTAGCCAGTACTAGGCCTAGAATATGATCCCCCTCGGGTTAAACTCTAGCTGGGTTGGCACCCGTAAGTGCTGTAAAAGTGATCAGGCGGGTCTATAGCCACAAATGCAGAGAAGCGACTGTACAACACAGAAACAAGTTTAAAGCTGCTACTGCATCCATGAGCTTGTTTCAGCCCCTCCAGACTTTGCACATACAAGGCATGTTTACTAGGTAAACGTATGTAGCTTATACGTTTTTCTTTTTTTTCTTTTAAAGGAAACTGTGGGAGGTCACTCATCGATCCTATGCTGAGAGGTGGGCCCATCACAATACCTGAGATTGCTACAGATGAAAAAGGGACAGTGCGGGTGGTCGGAGGCCTGGCTGCCACCTATACGTCATGGCCTTGGATAGCCCAAATTGAGAACAAGAATGGAAAACACTACTGCGGAGCAACAATAATCCATGAGACATGGCTGGTGACTGCTGCTCACTGCAAATTCACGTAAAAAAAATGGATTCTTTCTTACTGGGGACATTATATTAACAGGAGCTACATGATGCTATGGCATGTCTAACTCATGAGTAGAGTTGAACCCAAATTTTGGATGATTTTATTTCAGACTGCATTGCATCACTTCTCATAGCCAAATCTGAATTTCAGGCTTATATTTGCTGTTGCTGTCTTGAGCGCTCTTAGCTTGACTGCCAGTACCATCTGGTCCCCCCCCCCTTCTATCTTAGTATCTTTTGGTAGAATTTTTAAAGGAAATGGCTCAGGCTTCTTTCTGGACCCATCTTCTCGTCAGACCTGGCTGCCAGGGCCTTCACAAACCATTCTGCATCGATTTGCATAATTTCCTGCCTTGTAACGTGCACTTTTATTTAGCCTGGTGTGGTTTTTCCATAGATTTTTCTGTTAAATATTTTTATAGACCAGTTGAAATTAAATTTAGTTAAACAAGTTAAAAAGGCAATCCAACATTGCAAAGTGCAGTACATTTAGTTATCAAACACCAGTTTTCTATTCCTGGATATGACGTTCTGTAAGGGACTTTCCCAGGCGGGACTTTACTGAGTGGCAAGAGAAAAAAATAACTGCTTTAAAATAGGAAAACAAGGAGAAAAGAGATGGGAAGGAAAAGTGGGAATGAGAGGTCGGGCCGCAGGCTTGGGGAAACCCCCATAAACAATTGTAGTGGCATCCCAACCTCCAAAGGCCTAATAGTGACCTCCAGAGTCAGGGAGAGCTGACCTCCTTACTTGTAGTTTGTGTTATTAGGCATGGTGGGTGTATTGCAAGTTGGAAACATGGGTGCCAATCACTTTTTGGAATGCAAGAAAAGAGCTTTATTGTCTCCTTAAACAGAACTGGATGCAATAGTATTTGGGAGACTCTGAGACAAAAAAAGGTAGACAGCTATACAGGTAGAGGTAGAGGGCCTATAAGCTGGATGCAGCAACTGTCTCCTATGGCAACTGAACTTTGAACAGTCAAAAGAGATCCATACACATAACTCACAGTAACCCGATATCCCACTGTAGATCTTCACTCACTGAGCTCCGGTCTCTCACTAGACTTCAAGATCCCATACGTCATTGGATCCCCTGAGCTCTTCCACAGCTAACCTGCTGTAAACTCCTCAAGCATCACCCCTGTTAACCCGCTGGGTCCCTGGCTTGGCACTCTGCTGAAGCTTTCCCACTTCTTCACCACCCCCAGCTGGTGAAAAGGCTGCTTTGGTACTTCTTTAGACTTCCATACACTGGCCTCTGATAACAGGAATGGATGTCCCTCGCTGGTGACTATTCCTCCCTTTACCTCTGGGCTTGATCATCACTTGCCCCTGGCGACAGGAGTGGTTGTCCCTTGTGGCAACTGCTTCTCCCTCACCGCTTGCAACGATCCAGTTCCCCTGTCTGGCGGAACCTCTGCAACTTGGTTTGGCTTCAAGCCTGAAACCCCATCTCTGCACTGCCTCTCTCAATCCTGGATAGGCCTCAGACAGCCTAGCAGTCAGGTGCTCTGGGATAGGCCACAGGCTTCTGGCCTAGCAGCCCAGAGCCTTGTGACACACGTCCACCCAGACAGCCATCCAGGTGGCACAGAAACCCCAATCACCTGACTCCTCCTGGATAAATAGGCTCCCCCAGCAGGCCAAGGGACTAAAACTCCTGCCAATTGGCTAAGACAACCCATCCACTCCTAGTCTGAATTCACTATGCCATGGTCATTCTAATGCCACAGGCAACAATGCCACCTAGTAATAGAGAGGGGTGCATCAAATCCAGAGTTAGGGAAAAGCCAGTGAACTCCCTATCAATTGGCCAGGCAAGTTACCACCTAGCAAGCTAAACTTGTTAGCAACCCTGCCTACTACCAGGGTGCTACACAATTTTTTAGTCTGTCAGAATGCCAATAAAGAACTCCAATGCCGCGTACACACGAGAGGACTTTTTGACAGCAAAGTTCCGATGGAACAAATCTGTCGGACAATTCGATCGTGTGTGGGCTCCATCGGACTTTTGCTGTCGAAAAATCCGACAGACTTTAGAAATAGAACATGTCGTAAATTTTCCCGTCGGAACTCCGCTGGACCCAGTTCCTATCGAAAAATCCGCTCGTCTGTGTGCTAATCCAACGGACAAACGACGATGCAAGGGCAGCCTCTGGCTACTGGCTATGAACTTCCTTATTCTAGTCCGGCCGTACGTCATCACGTTCGAATCCGTCAGAATTTAGTGTGATTGTGTGTGGCCAAGTCCGTTTATTAGAAAAGTACGTCGGAACTCCGTCGAAAGTCCGTCAGAAAGACCGTCGGACCTAGTCCGTTGAAAAGTCCGCTCGTGTGTACGTGGCATAAGGCTGTTTTTATAAAAAAAAAAAATTTTTTAAAGAGTCCATTCTGCCATTTCTTATAGCAGTCATTTTACTGTTGAGCATCTTTCCAGGTTTCCAGGTTACTTTAGACATTAACCCCCAGAGGATTTCTATTGATTTCAATAGGACTCCTGGATGAGAAATTCATAATTTTTTAGGTTTGCACATTTTTAAAAGATCAGCCAAACCACAACTTATCCATTTTCAGACCTTGAGAAAAATTGGTTGTATCCCTTCAAAACTTGTCGGCATAAGCAGGACATGGGGCATTGTCTCTGTCATCAGCATTTTTTAATACCAAATACAGGCTGGTTGTCAGACGGTCAGGGCGCAGCCTGTTTTTGCTTAGTCAATTAGTGCTTCTCTTCCTTGCTCTGCTCCTACTGAACATGTCATTAGGCCCATGCGTGCTTGCACTGCTTTAGCAACATTGAAGCTACACAGCTCGGCAACAACAATGCAGCTGGCAATATAGAGCGAGTGTCTTGTTTTGTTATATATGGCATTTATTTTATGTTTATTCTGCACTAAGGCTCCATTCATACTTGTACGGCTCCAAAGTTGCGCTGACTTTGGAGTGCAACGTTGATGCAACTTGGATACGACCTTGGCTTTTACCAGTGATAATGGACAACTGTTGCATTGTATAACATTCAGGTACAACTTTCATGCAACTTGAGGGCCATAGACGTCAATGTTGACCCTTAAAATTTGTATGAAAGTCGGACCAAAGTAGTGCATGAACTACTTCGAAGTTGCTGCAACTTTAAGTCGCACATATACGAGTGATTTATCATTGGAAAATATGGAAAACGACTTGTCATGTGACTGTCCAAAGTTGTATGACCAGTTGCACAAGTGTGAATGGAGCCTAATGCCCCATACACATGATCGCAAAATCAGACGACAGATCGTCCCATTTTTTTTTTTTTTTTTCGCTTACTAGTCGCAAGTAGACATTGAATAGGTTACTAAAGTCACAAATTCTCGTACGACAGAAAAATAACCGGAAGTGATGTAATGTGTTGCAGTGTATTTGCGTTGTATTTTCGGCAACTGACCACTATATTGACTAAACTAAAATCGTACTATCTGGTATCGTACGAGGAAAATTTTCGTGCTTGTCCGATCTAATAATATCGGATGAACTGTCGTGATCGGCTCTCGAAATCTCTGTACTATCCGATTATCGTACGATTGCGTCAAACTGTATTTTTCTTCCGATTTTTGGATCGTGTGTACGGGCCATAAGGATTTGTGTGTGAGCGCTGCTGGAATTGTTTTACAAACACTTCAGATGTTTGCTCATCTCTACTCATAGGTAGAATTTCTGGAAGCAGTCACGTTCCCAAATGGACAATAATCTTCCCAAAATGTTCTGATTGTTATGTAAAATGATGAGACAATCTGCATCTAGAAAATGTAAAACTCCTTTCTGAACAGCATGAAGATAACATGTCCAACTTGTATTTGCAGTGTAGGGTCGGACAAAGTCTTTGTGGGAGCTACTGAATTTTCACAGCAAGAACGAACAGAAGTCTTTGTAAAACGCACTTTCACACACGATCTTTATGAGGTTGACAATATTCCTCCTGAGCATGACCTCCGCCTGCTGGAGCTTGAGACTCCCCTTATTCTGGGTAATGTATTTTTCTTTAAAGCAAAATTATTGTCGTCCCAGCCCCAACTACTAGATCCAGGGCTGGTGACAGAAGCAGGAAAAGACCTGCTGCTACATGGGAGGGAATGGTAAGCTGTGCAGGGGAGAGTTGTGTGCTTCTATTTCAAGATAGTCATAGGTACTGACTCCTGAACTCCACCTCACTTACTACTGACACCTGATGCACTACTATGCACCACATACTACTGACCCCTGAATTCCACCTCACTACTGACCTCTGGACTCTGCTTAACTTATTACTGACCCCTGAATGCTGCATCACTTATACTGCCCCTAAACCTGCATCACTGCTGAACTCTGCATCATTACCTACTGGCCTCTGAACCCTGTATCATTTACTACTAACCTCCGAACTCTTCATTACTTACTAATTACCCGTGAACTCTGCATAATTTACTACTGACTTCTGAACTCTGCCTAATTTACTACTGACTTCTGAACTCTGTCTAATTTACTACTAACTTCTTAACTCTACATAATTTACTACTGACTTCTGAACTTTGTGTTTACTACTGGCCTCTCAACGCTGCATCACTTACTGCTGAACCTTTGCATCACTTACTACTACTGACCCCTGAACACTACGTCACTTACTCCTGAACGCTGAACTCTGTGTCAATACATTACTGAACCTCTGAACTCTGCATTTACTACTGACTTCTGAACTCTGCATCATTTACTCCTGACCTCTGAACTCTTCATCACTTACAAATTACCATGAACTCTGCATAATTTACTACCAACCTTTGAACTCTGCATTTACAACTGGCCCCTAAAGTCTGCTTCACTTACTACTGAACTCTGAGTAAATACTGGCCTCTGAACTCTGTCTCGTTTACTCCTGACCTCTGAATTTTGTGTTGCTTATTATTGACCCCTCAACTCTTTGCTTACTGCTGACCCCTGAACTCTGCGTCACTGCTGACCCCTGAGTCATTTATTACTGAACCTTTGCTTCACTTACGCTTGACCTCTGGGCTCTGCATCACTCACTCCTGAACCCCTGAACTCTGCATCTACTATTGACTTCTGAAATCTGCGCCACTTTCGACTGACCTCTTAAATCTGCGCCACTCTGTGTGCACCACACTTTCTTTTTCTCAAGTAGAAGGGCTCAACTTATGATCTTGCACACAGGCCCACTGCTTTTAGAAAACACACCTGTCTCCATGACTCTCATAACATGGTGGGTATCGTGTGTGACATTTTACCTTCAGTGGCTCTTACATGAAATCTTTGCTGCTAGAAGCGTTTGTTATCACTTGCTATGGGGAATTGTAACAGCACTGAGCAAAGGTTTTGTAGGACAATGTTAAAGACAGAAAACCTTACATTATCGTTTTAGGTGCATCAGTTGGTGTAATATGTTTACCTGAGAATAAAGAAGAACCTACAGATAATGGATGTCTGACAGCAGGGTGGGGAGTTATAAAAGGTAAACAGAAATTTTAAAACTATACTCTAGGCACAAACTCTTTAATTTAAGTATATTTCTCAATAACCTTTAAGACACCTGTGTGCGCCACATGCTTATGCAAGTCTTGTAAAAAAAAGTGGTGACATCAGCACTGTGCTATACATAGCCTTTGCAGACTTCAGAACTGTGGTAGAGACCCAGTAGTCAATCCACTGTAGTGGGCTGCCTGCAAAAATCTACAGGAGGGGGAGGAGATGAGACCAGTCAGCCTGCACAATGAGAGAGAGCGCAGCCGCGTCTGGTCTTTATAACAGGAAGCTCCGGTACGAAGGCTAATTTTTTATAGTGTGTATAATGAATGGTGCTGCACTGTTAATTAAATTGTAGTGTAACCTATGTGCCACAGGTTGTGAAGTAGCGAGTAATACTAGAACTGTGCACAAGATGGCAGTAGATACCAAACGTGCAAATACAAACCACCTTCAAAATTACAACTGATTTACTTGTCATATAAGATTTTATTCGCCTTGGATAATGTTCATCACAATCAGTGCACATATAAAAATAAACAACATCTCAATAATAATAAAGTGGGAAATAATGTCTCTAAATAATCCTGGGGTGGCAGGTGTGAGGGGTGAAAAGTGGTGCTCCAATCCTAACCGTGCAAACTTATGAAATAAATAACGGGTGTCTCTTCATTCCATGCAGTGACACCTCTATGTGAAGTGGCCTCTCACCTTACTGCTGTAAGGTAACAGCAAGGGAAAAATCAATAATTCCGATATCCTCTGTAGTCCCTTTTTTGAGAAATAGATGAACTTGGCTCTTTAGGAGACCAGCCGATGTCCCCTTTAGCAAATACACAGCTGACTCTCTGGTAAAAGAGGGGTGGCAGCAGCCCAAAAGTCTCCAAGATCTTTCACAGCCATCTGTACTCACAAAATGTACAAGGGCTGTTGGTTGCCTACTTCCAAGTGACACTTTTCTCCTGTGATACCAGACTAGATCTTCTTCAGCAGAAAGCCCCTTAGTCAGCTCTCTGTAGCTTCAGCATTCAGGCCCCCCAGGTTGCCCCCCTAAGGCCTCAGGAACAGGAAGATCAAGGACATGACAGTGTTGCCTTGGAGGGCAGCAGCCCTCCAGGCTAGACCAATTCTCTTCAGGAAAAGACCCAGCAGCTCAGTGTCTAAGACATGACATCTGTATGACTTACCCAGTGACATACATATACCAACATCGGTGTATGTGCATATATCTGTACCAATATAAAACCTTCCCATAACCGGTAACCCTCTACCAACCCCCCATAAACACAACGGGACTAGGTTTTTGGATTAAATGGCCGTCAGGCCTAAACTTTTTATTAAACAAATATATATTTTTCTTTAAAATAGATTTAATAAACTTTATTACTATAAACATTCCCCAGCCTTTCAAAGGGTCATGGGTGCATATCAACATACTGGTCACTGCTAACAACTCGAACTTTAACCTCTTGACCTCCAGATGGCAACCCCTGTCTCTGAGGCTATAACCAACTGTATAAGTGACCTACCCTTATTCAACTCTTCGAGGTTAACCCCTCGTACATAAAACCACTCCCATCCCATAGATGGGTACAACAGGTTTTTACCTGTACTTGACTTCCTCTTCTAAAAGCCCTAAGAACCACCAACCGCCTCTTACCCTGACACCACTTGACCTCTAACCCCCTAAAACAGGGAGGGTGGGTGGGGCTTCCTTCCTCTCCGCTCGTCGAATGACTGCGTTGCACGGCGCTCTCACGTCAGAGCGCCGTGACTCCGCCCACCCCTTACCTTAAAGCGGCGCTCCTTAAGACGGCGACTGTGCAGTCAAGCACATGTCATGCCGTCCCTGCGCCTACCCCCCTTTGGCTGTCGGCTCCGGGACTAACTATATATACAGACTCCCATGCCTTCATTGCCCTGCTCCCTGGGATTGGCCAGGGCTGTATAAATATTCATACTGCAATCTGCATAGATCCACACCTATGATCCAGAGATTTCTATAACTTACTGGAAAGCAGAGGGGGCTATCAGACTGGCAGCGGCTGAAAACACTGACCAGACCTAACTGATCAATTGCAGCTGCACTGTTATCAATGAAGCAAGCTAAATTTACCTATTAACCGCTTCCCGACCGCCCACTGCATATATACGTCAGCAGAATGGCACGGGCAGGCAAAACGTACCTGTATGTGACCCTTTAAATGCCTGCCCGTGGGTCGCGCGCACGCCGCCGCCAGCGCGCTCGCGACCCGGTTGGGAGCTCCGTGACCACGGCCGCGGGACCAGCGGACCCGATCGCTGCTGGTGTCCCGCGATCGGGTCACGCGCTTCCTACTCTGCCTGCCATTGATTGGCTGTTCCCGGTCATCGGGAAAGCCGATCAATGACGTCAGACGTCAGCCCCGCCCCCTAATGTAAAAAAACACACACATCACAGCCCATAACCCCTCCCCTCCCCCTAGTGGTTAACTCTTTCACTACAACTGTCATTTATACAGGAATCAATGCATTTAAATAGCATTGATTACTGTATAAATGACAATGGTCCCAAAAATGTGTCAAAAATGTCCGATGTGTCCGCCATAATGTCGCAGTCACAATAAAAATCGCTGATCGCCGCCATTACTAGTAAAAAAAAAAAAATATTAATAAAAATGCTATAAAACTATCCCCTATTTTGTAAACGCTAAAACTTTTGCGCAAACCAATCAATCGCTATTTGCGATTTTTTTTTTTTTACCAAAAATATGTAGAAGAATACGTATTGGCCTAAACTGAGGAAAAAAAATATTTTTTTATATATTTTTTGGGGGTATTTATTATAGCAAAAAGCAAAAAATATTGCATTGTTTTCAAAATTGGCACTCTATTTTTGTTTATAGCGCAAAAAAGAAAAACTGCAGGGGCGATCAAATACCACCAAAAGAAAGCTCTATTTGTGGGAAAAAAAGGACGCCAATTTTGTTTGGGAGCCACGTCGCACGACCGCGCAATTGTCAGTTAAAGCGACGCAGTGCCGAATCGCAAAAAGGGGCCTGGTCCTTTGGCTGCCAATTGGTCCGGGGCTGAAGTGGTTAAAAACACGACTTTACTTAACACCAGCCAACACTATGGGGTTGATTTACTAAAGACCTATAGATTGTGCACTTTGCAAAGTGCAGTTGCTCCAAAGCTTAGTAAATGAGTAGAAGCAATGCTGACTTCCATCATCCAATCATATGCAAGCAAAAATACGTTTTTAGTTTTCCTTGCACATGATTGGGTATTCTTTGCAAAGTGAAGCTTTGCCTCGTTTACTAAGCTCTGGAGCAACTGCACTTGCAGAATGCAACTGCACTTTGGAAAGTGCACAGTCTATTTGTCTAAATTTGTTTAAAATGAAATCCGGGACATATTATTTTATTTTTTACTAGTAATGGCAGCAATCTGCCAGTCTTTGCCCATCTCCGCCGCCGCCCGCCTCACAGCCTGTCAAGTCTTACTCTCCGAGCTCCAGGTACTACTGGGTGGGGAGCAGAGGAAGATCACTCCACCAGGGAAGGCATGGAGATAAACAGATGGCTGGCCGGGACTTGAGCCAAGGCAGAAGAACATGCGAGCTGAGCTGAATGAGCATGCGCTCAAAACTGAAGAAATAGTCCTTCCGCTCCGACCAGAACATGATCATCAGAAAGGGGCCCAGATCATGGAAAAAAATAAACCCCCATAATCTAGTAGGAGTGGTAGAGGAGGGGGGTGCGATTCAGATTTATTTTTTTTATTCTACACGGGCTGTCTTTGAAATTGTCCCAGCCCCTGTTCAAATTCCAATCCGGGGACAGACTTCGTCTGGGGACAGTGTCCTCAATCCGGGGACTGTCCCCGGAAACCGGGGATGTCTGGTCACCAGGGCCGGACTGGGAATAAAAACCAGCCCTGGAAATAATTTCATACCAGCCCCAGCGACGTAGCGTGGGTTGTCAGCACCCAAGGTAAGGCAAGTAATTTGTACCCCTGAACGGCTGACATTTAGCGCTCCCTGAGTCTCTTCCACTCATACAGTATTAAAGCCCTTGTGGTACATTTTAGGGGGTCTCTCTCTCTCTCTCTCTCAAAAACAAGATCATACTTAGGGGCACACCCTAAAAATGCATTTACATTCAAGATGGTGCTGATAACACCAAAACAGCGTACACATACAATATGGGGATTTGGTCACACTATATGGCAGCCCACTTACTGCATCAAAGTACCCCTTAATTAGTGGGTCCTACACTGGTAAAAGAATGAAAGATCCTGCATCTTAACCATTGGAGATACACTCCTCTTTATGGGAGAACTCCACCCCCCCCCCATTACCTCTTATTAGTGTCCACAAGTTTATAGGAGGAGTCCCATGCAGTTCTCCCATAAAGGAGTGTATCTCCAATGGTTGAGACGCAGGATCTTTCATGGGGTACTTTGACGCAGTAAGTGGGCTGCCATATAGTGTGACCAAATCCCCATATTTTTTTATATATTTAGGTGTTTTTAAATAGCCTTGCAGGATTTAAATGTAATTTTTGTATATGTGTAAGACACACTACAGGAGAGGGTCAGAGACTGCAGACATGGTACAGGAGAGGGTCAGAGACTGCAGACATGGTACAGGAGAGGGTCAGAGACTGCAGATATGGTACAGGAGAGGGTCAGAGACTGCAGACATGGTACAGGAGAGGGTCAGAGACTGCAGACATGGTACAGGAGAGGGTCAGAGACTGCAGACACGGTACAGGAGAGGGTCAGAGACTGCAGACACGGTACAGGAGAGGGTCAGAGACTGCAGACATGGTACAGGAGAGGGTCAGAGACTGCAGACATGGTACAGGAGAGGGTCAGAGACTGCAGACATGGTACAGGAGAGGGTCAGAGACTGCAGACATGGTACAGGAGAGGGTCAGAGACTGCAGACATGGTACAGGAGAGGGTCAGAGACTGCAGACATGGTACAGGAGAGGGTCAGAGACTGCAGACATGGTACAGGAGAGGGTCAGAGACTGCAGACATACTGCAGGAGAGGGTCAGAGACTGCAGACATACTAGAGGAGAGGGTCGGAGACTGCAGACATGGTACAGAAGAGGGTCAGAGACTGCAGGCATGGTACAGGAGAGGGTCAGAGACTGCAGACATGGTACAGGAGAGGGTCAGAGACTGCAGACACAGTACAGGAGAGGGTCAGAGACTGCAGACACGGTACAGGAGAGGGTCAGAGACTGCAGACACGGTACAGGAGAGGGTCAGAGACTGCAGACATGGTACAGGAGAGGGTCAGAGACTGCAGACATGGTACAGGAGAGGGTCAGAGACTGCAGACATGGTACAGGAGAGGGTCAGAGACTGCAGACATGGTACAGGAGAGGGTCAGAGACTGCAGACATACTGCAGGAGAGGGTCAGAGACTGCAGACATACTGCAGGAGAGGGTCAGAGACTGCAGACATACTGCAGGAGAGGGTCAGAGACTGCAGACATACTGCAGGAGAGGGTCAGAGACTGCAGACATACTGCAGGAGAGGGTCAGAGACTGCAGACATGGTACAGGAGAGGGTCAGAGACTGCAGACATGGTACAGGAGAGGGTCAGAGACTGCAGACATGGTACAGGAGAGGGTCGGAGACTGCAGACATGGTACAGGAGAGGGTCGGAGACTGCAGACATGGTACAGGAGAGGGTCGGAGACTGCAGACATGGTACAGGAGAGGGTCGGAGACTGCAGACATGGTACAGGAGAGGGTCGGAGACTGCAGACATGGTACAGAAGAGGGTCAGAGACTGCAGGCATGGTACAGGAGAGGGTCAGAGACTGCAGACATGGTACAGGAGAGGGTCAGAGACTGCAGACATGGTACAGGAGAGGGTCAGAGACTGCAGACATGGTACAGGAGAGGGTCAGAGACTGCAGACATGGTACAGGAGAGGGTCAGAGACTGCAGACATGGTACAGGAGAGGGTCAGAGACTGCAGACATGGTACAGGAGAGGGTCAGAGACTGCAGACATGGTACAGGAGAGGGTCAGAGACTGCAGACATGGTACAGGAGAGGGTCAGAGACTGCAGACATGGTACAGGAGAGGGTCAGAGACTGCAGACATGGTACAGGAGAGGGTCAGAGACTGCAGACATACTGCAGGAGAGGGTCAGAGACTGCAGACATACTGCAGGAGAGGGTCAGAGACTGCAGACATACTGCAGGAGAGGGTCAGAGACTGCAGACATACTGCAGGAGAGGGTCAGAGACTGCAGACATACTGCAGGAGAGGGTCAGAGACTGCAGACATACTGCAGGAGAGGGTCAGAGACTGCAGACATGGTGCAGGAGAGGGTCAGAGACTGCAGACATGGTGCAGGAGAGGGTCAGAGACTGCAGACATACTGCAGGAGAGAGTCAGAGACTGCAGACATACTGCAGGAGAGGGTCAGAGTGTACAGGAGATGGTCAGAGACTGCAGACATGGTGCAGGAGAGGGTCAGAGACTGCAGACATGGTGCAGGAGAGGGTCAGAGACTGCAGACATGGTGCAGGAGAGGGTCAGAGACTGCAGACATGGTGCAGGAGAGGGTCAGAGACTGCAGACATGGTGCAGGAGAGGGTCAGAGACTGCAGACATACTGCAGGAGAGAGTCAGAGACTGCAGACATACTGCAGGAGAGGGTCAGAGTGTACAGGAGATGGTCAGAGACTGCAGACATGGTGCAGGAGAGGGTCAGAGACTGCAGACATGGTGCAGGAGAGGGTCAGAGACTGCAGACATGGTGCAGGAGAGGGTCAGAGACTGCAGACATGGTGCAGGAGAGGGTCAGAGACTGCAGACATGGTGCAGGAGAGGGTCAGAGACTGCAGACATGGTGCAGGAGAGGGTCAGAGACTGCAGACATGGTGCAGGAGAGAGTCAGAGACTGCAGACATGCTGCAGGAGGGAGTCAGAGACTGCAGACATGCTGCAGGAGAGGGTCAGAGTGTACAGGAGATGGTCAGAGACTGCAGACATAATACAGGAGAGGGTCAGAGACTGCAGACATAATACAGGAGAGGGTCAGAGACTGCAGACATAGTACAGGAGAGGGTCAGAGACTGCAGACATAGTACAGGAGAGGGTCAGAGACTGCAGACATAGTACAGGAGATGGTCAGAGAGTACAGGAGATGGTCAGAGACTGCAGACATAATACAGGAGAGGGTCAGAGACTGCAGACATAGTACAGGAGATGGTCAGAGAGTACAGGAGATGGTCAGAGACTGCAGACATAATACAGGAGAGGGTCAGAGACTGCAGACATAGTACAGGAGAGGGTCAGAGACTGCAGACATAGTACAGGAGATGGGCAGAGAATGGATGTATGGCTGAACTCAGTGTAAAAGTGTATAGTAGGGCTGCGCCACTCTACTTAAAGCAGCTCTTCAAGATCAAGTTAGTAATCCTCCTTTTAAAGTACAACCAAGTGCCAGAAGACAGCAACACATCCAATTTCCAAAATTCAAATGGTCTTACAGTGATCTGGTCAGGATTAGTGGAGAACATTAAACAGTTAATGAGTCTGTGAAGCTTCTAGCCTGAATCAGCAATAAATCATCCAAAAAACATCAAACTGCAACACACACAGAGCTCTGGCTTAATAGCTGAGCTGAAATGGTTAACAGCCAAACATGTGTGACCCCTCGCTGGACACAGAATGCCTGCCGGTGTAGTGCCATAGAATGAGATTTGCCGTCGGATGAGATGCTCCGCCTCCATCACATCCTATTGGCTCACACTGGTCACGTGACCTATTTAACCGTCACGCATTGACGCGAACATCAGTCTCACTTTGGCTATCACAGGGAGAGGATCTCCTCCCTGTGATAGCTGGAGCTGCACGGAGCTCTCCGTGTCCCGATTCAGCTGAAGCTGCACGGAGCTCACATGGGCTCCAGCTAATACATTTAGTCAGCTCATACATTTATACTTTTATTACATTTTACTGTTTTATAGATCTACAGCGCTATCGGAGCGCTGTCATCAGCGTGTCTCCCAGCGAGCGCGATAGATCCGATAGTGCTGTCAGCGTGCCTCCCGCCAGTGCTATCATCAGCGTGCCTCCCCGCTAGCGCTTACTACACCCCACGCCCGCAGCTCTACTCCCCGTCCCCCGTTAACTCTAAGGGAGCGGGGATAGGTCACGTGACCAGTGTGAGCCAATAGGATGTGATGGAGGCGGAGCATCTCATCCGACGGCAAATCTCATTCTATGGCACTACACCGGCTGCAGCGTCTCCCAGAGATCTTATCAGCAGGTTAGGAAGCTAAAAAAAAAGAGAGTACAGAGCCAGACAAGAGGGAGGGGAGGCTGATCAGTAACCTGCACACTGCCGAAAAGGCATAGATTTCTGGATGACAGCGGCCGGCCAGCATTACATATTACATTGCTCTGTGTGCTGCAGGATTAGTTTTGCTGTGGTCATACCATCCTCTATCTCCTCGGCTTCAGCCTTCAGGTACTGTGCATCTCCCTCCCGACGCCCCCCCCATTCATCCCCGATCCAGCACCTGTGTACATTTAAATGTGGCAGGCTGCGGGGGGGGGGGGGGGGGGGTTACACTGTCTGCTGCATGATGGTTATTTGCTCCTCCAACCCTCCCTGCTACACATTTCCTCAGCCAGCCCCTCCTCCTGTTCACTGCACAGCCGCGCTTCTCTCTCAGCTGTTCTTTAAAAAAAAAAAAGTTACAGAGCTCCTAGCTGACAGCGGCCCCAGAGCAGGCCGGCCTACCGGGAAATTTCCCGCTATCCCGGTAGGCCAGTCCGGCCCTGCTGGTCACCCTACCCTATATCTATCTAATTTCAGCACCTATCTAGGAGGGTGCTACACACAGTGAGAAAGCTTGTCAGTTTAGTACAGGGAGTGTGTTACTGGCAGGATCATCAGGTGATAATAAAGAGAAATAAAAAAATTAAGGAAAGAAACCCAAAGCCACATCTAAGGACTGCCAAGTTCTTTTTTTGTCACACTTGGCGCATTGCAGCCTTACACTCCCTACGGCGCCTAGGGTACACATGACATTATACCCTGTGAATATTGTGATATGTTTTGATAAATGGGTACTGTGTATGTAATGTCTTGGAATATTAGGGGACTTCAGAGCCCCCTGAAGCGCACAATGGTAACCACTATTCTTAAAAAACACACCCCTGCCATATATGCTCTCCAGGAGACTCACCTCACTCCGGAGACGGCCTCCTGTCTGGGCTTCTCGTGGGTGGCGAGCGCGTACCATTCCACTCACACCTCCTTTTCAAGGGGGGTGAGCGTACTGGTGCACCGGGCCGTACCCTTCCAGCTGTTGGATAAACTGATTGATGTGGAGGGACGTTATGTGCTATTACTATGCAAGGTCTATCAACTACAGTGTATAATTGCTGCTGTGTACATACCCCCCCCCCCTTTTCCACAGATGTTCTACGGGTACTACTGGAGTTCCAGCTGGAGCATCCAGGGGTCCCGTTTATTCTGGTGGGCGATCTGAACTGCTATATGGATCCTGTCTTAGACAAACATCCGCCTCCCCCGGATTCCCGCACCAGGGCCCGAACGGCATTGCGGAAGTTCGTGGAAGAGTTTGGATGGGTGGATCCGTGGCGCAGCCGCAATCCCCTCCAGAAACAATTTTCGTGTTTCTCAAAATCCTACCTCTCCCTCTCCCGGATTGATGTGTGCCTCTGCACGCCACAGACAGAGCGCGTGCTGGGGGACATTGCTTATCTGGTGAGGGGGGTGTCGGACCACTCACCGCTGTTGGTCTCCCTGCTCGCTGGGCAGGCGGTATCACTACAAAGGGCGCCATGGAAGCTCAATGCATTTTGGCTTAACTTGTTTCCCTCCCATGAACGGGTGGCAGATGAAATCTCGGATTTCTGGAGACGCCATGCTGACCATCCTGATCCCATACTGACCTGGGAAACGTTTAAAGCGTTTCTCAGGGGCATTATGATTACAGAAGTGACAACCATTAAAGACAGAACACATGCCATACGAGAGCAGGCAGACCGCCTGGCGAGCCGATTAGAAGCAGAATACATTGCTGACCCCTCAGACGCGGCCAGAGACGCATGGGTGGCTGCTCAAGAGGCGGTTACTCGTATCTCAGGGGAAACAGCCGACCGGAAAAGATTCTTTAATAGACAGGCCTTCTATGAGGAGGGTGAACAGACAGGCCGCCTGTTGGCCAAAATAGCACAGGCCTCTCAGATGTCCCCGTCCATTGGGGCCCTACGCACAGAGGGTGGGAGAGTGGTAAACGGACAGTCACAGATCATGACAGAACTGGTGAGATTTTACTCAGAACTTTACCGATCTAGGGCGACCTACACTTCAACCGACCTAGAGACATACCTGGGGGACATTGGACTGCCTGGACTGTCCGACTCTCAGCGCAAACTCCTGGACTCCCCTATAAGTCTGGAAGAATTACAGGGCGCCCTTAGCCTCTTTCCTAATTCCAAAGCACCGGGAGACGACGGGCTCCCAATGGAAGTATTTAAACAGTATGCAGAGGTAGTTCTACCTCGCCTCCTAATAGTGCTCAATCATGCAAGGGAAACCCAGAGACTACCCGAATCCATGACCAGAGCCAGTATCGTCCTCATTTTAAAACCGGGGAAAGACCCTTTAGACCCAGGTTCCTACAGACCAATATCGCTCCTGCAGAGCGATATCAAAATATTGGCCAAGGTTTTGGCAGTCAGACTTAATGGTGCCATTTCCACCATTATACACCCGGATCAGGCAGGTTTTATGCCCCAAAAATCCACGGCCATTAATTTACGTAGGCTATACCTAAATATGCAAACCTTGTCAAATATGGGGGATAGAGCCTTG
Source organism: Lithobates sylvaticus (assembly GCA_028564925.1). NCBI lineage: Eukaryota > Metazoa > Chordata > Amphibia > Anura > Ranidae > Lithobates > Lithobates sylvaticus. Next base: position 154,590,002 of record CM053029.1, on the reverse strand, counting down.
CTTTCACTGGACGCCCAAAAGGCGTTTGATAGCGTGGAGTGGGATTATCTCTGGGCTGTCATGGGTAAGTTTGGCTTTGGCGAGGAGTTTCTGTCCTGGGTGAAGCTGTTGTACTGCTCGCCCCGGGCAACCATTCGAGAGGCGGGACGTATCTCCGATACTTTCCCCCTGCACAGAGGCACCCGTCAAGGCTGCCCCCTATCCCCTCTCCTCTTCGCCATCGCCATCGAGCCCATGGCGGCCCTGATTAGAGCGAGTCCGGTGGTCAGGGGGTTCCAATATGGAACCATTCAGGAAAAAGTCATGCTCTATGCGGACGATGCCATGCTCCTACTGGGAGATACCGCGGACTCTCTCAGGGGGGCCATGGACATAATCCGGAACTTTGGCATTTATTCGGGCCTGACCATTAACTGGTCGAAATCAGCACTGCTGCTGCTTGATGACACCTCAGATACAACTAAGCGGACGCTTCATGATATACCAGTCTCTACTGGGGTGAAGTACTTGAGCATACGAGTAACGCGGGACCCGCTTGAGTACATCATACTCAACCTGACCCCGCTGTTGAATAAATTCCGGGATAGGATCAAAATATGGTCAAAACTTAAAATGTCACTAGTGGGCAGGATTAACTTAATAAAGATGATTCTCATGCCTCAGCTCCTGTATATCCTTCACAACACCCCTATGGTGATCCCCCTCAAGCTGTTTAGAATCATTAATTCGCTATTTAGAGGTTTTATATGGTTGGACAAACCCCCACGGATAAAACTGGAACAACTTCAAAAGCCCAAGGAGGCAGGAGGCCTTGCCCTCCCCAACCCTTGGGTGTACTACCTAGCTGCCCAGGCGCAGCACATTGCCAGAGCCATGGGGACTATAGATGAGGGGGTGACCCCACCCCCTCAGCCCGACCCCACCAGGGAACTGATGTGTCTGGCCTCTGGTCATGCTGAGATTCCCGAGGGCATGGAGGCCCTAGCGTATGCTAAATCAAATAAGCGATACCCCACTTATACATTAATGCAGAAAGTTTGGAACAAGCTTAGACAGATACAGGGGGTGGAGGGGTATACTGAATACAGCCCAATATGGGACAATAAATATTTTGAGGAATTGCTCTCACTGGACTCTGGGGAGCGGTGGAAGAGACACGGGGTTACACACCTGAGACATATTTTTGAGGCGGGTAGCCTGATACCATTTGTGGTGCTGAGGGAGAGGTTTCAGCTCCCTCAGACGATGCTTTTCTACTACTTACAATTACAACATGCGGTGCGGACGCAGTTCGGTGGTGCACCGTGGACTCTTTCACCGACCCCCATTTTCAGAATGATGGGGGATGTTGTGCAGTTTCGGGGGTTCATATCAAGGATTTACTCGCTGGTTTTACACACTCACCTTGAGGGGTTCCCACAGACAGCTTATGCGAAATGGGAGGAGGACGTAGGCACGTTTGAAAGTGAGCAATGGGAGGAGGCTCTCCAGGCGGTCCAATTATGTTCGCTCAATGTGGCTCAGAGACTGTCCCAACTTTACCTGTTACTCAGAGTTCACCTTACGCCCGCTAGACTTCACAGGATGGGGATACGACAGGACGATAAATGCCCTAGGTGTGCAAGGGATCATGGGGACCTGATCCACCTACTATGGAGATGCCCCAAGCTTCACTTGTTCTGGACAGGAGTGGTGGCCACGATTAATGGAGCATATCGGCTTAACATACCAACTGACCCTAAACCCTGTATACTCGGGATACTAGACGACATACCTATGACACCCAAGAACAGGCAGGCGGTCGCCAGGGCCTTGTTTCAGGCACGAAAAATGATTCTCAGGCACTGGAAGGACTCAGAGCCCCCGGCCCTGGGAGAATGGATAAAACAAATGGGGGATACTATTAGGATGGAGAAGTATATCTTTCAACACAGGGGTTGCCCAGAGAAATACGAGAGTCTATGGGCTCCCTGGTTGGACACACCAGGACTGTCGCCGATTGATTTGATATTAGACCGATTACTGTAGAAAGAATAGGTGAGCTAGAGAACCGCTTGGGAAATAATTACTGGATATGTGCGGGATGGGGCGGCCCAGAGATGATGATAGAAGGTGTTCTGTACCAACAAATGTATGAGTATGGGAGATGGGGGAATAACGAAGCTGAATTATTGATGAGTCTTCCTGCAGAAATGTATGTACCCTTTGGATCTGTGACTATGAACCTGTCTGAGTTTGGTGCTGAAAAAATTGTACTTAAAGTGGGGTTGCAACCAAAAAACAAAAAGGGGCTTAAAAATCATAAAAAAAATTAAAAAAAAATAATTGGAAAAAAAAAAAATTTTTTACTCACCTCTAAATGCCTGTTGCTAGGGGGTCCCTCGAAGTCTGCCACCTTCATAGCCCGGGCTAAAAGTCACTTCCTGTAGGCGCCGCACAGTCATCTGGGACATGTCATGTGTCCCAGATGAGTGAGCGTCGAATCACGGCGCACGGCGCCGCTCGCGCATGCGCAGTGGGTGCCCGGCTGTGAAGCCCAGCCGGGTTCCCACATTAAGAATGCCGGCGTCGTGAGCGGAGCGGGGAACGAGGGGGGGGTCTCGTTCCCCCGCATCGCTGGACCCCGGGACAGGTAAGTGTCCGATTATTAAAAGTCAGCAGCTGCAGTATTTGTAGCTGCTGACTTTTAATTTTTTTTTTTTTGCCCGGCCCTCCTCTTTAATGTTCATTCTGTATTTCTTTGGTTTTGTATTTGTTCAATAAAAACATCTTTGATTTAAAAAAAGGACTGCCAAGTTGCAGTAGAATTGTTTTAGTCAAAGCCATTGTGTTGTACTATGTCCAGAATCCAACTTCCACACGGGCTGTATGTGTGCAGGTCTTTTCCTCTATTAACATTAACAATGGCTCTGTGGAACCTATCCAAATCTTAGGTTCTCCTGTGATCATAGTGTTTGCTTCCAAAATACTCGGTCTTGGGTATAATAAAGTGCCTGTTTTTAGGTTCACAGTATGCCAAGATACTGCAGCAAGCAAAGATTCCTCTGGTGTCTAAAGAAGAGTGTGTGAAATTCTGGTACGAAGACATAGCAGAGGGAAACATGTGTGCAGGGGGAGCAGGCGCTTCATCTTGTTTGGTGCGTAATTGTTATTTTAAATGTTGCTAATGCCCATCTTCTATTCCCGCTAACATGACTGCCAGGAACATTTGCTTTAATCCAAAGAAAGCGGATGTAATTGCTCATTGCTGCTTCTGAAAATGCTATTTGCTTGACTGTCATGCAGATGTATTCAAAGCCCAAATTAACTTTCCGTTTAATTTCAGGTACATCTAAATGCAAAGTCTTACCATTCATTTTCTTTAGAAAGCAGCCATAGCCTGAGTTGTGCCAGTGCAATGCCTTTTCCTTGCCAGCATGCTGTAGAGAAGAACCATTGCTCTCTGTGTGGAAGCAGTGGTCTCTCTGCAGAGCTCCACCATATCCGCTGATGTGTCAGACCTATAGCTTTGCAATCAGAAAAGTTCATGCTCCCTGCTAATTGGGGGAGCGCTAGCTCTGACTCATCAGGTGTATGTTGGACCTCTTCAGAGAGACCACTGCTTTCACAAAAGCAAAAGTCCAATTCTGCAGCATACTGGCAAAGAACGGGATTTTCTACTGTTGTGATTTCTTTCTAAAGAAAATAAACTGTAAATCTTTGCCCAGCTTTTTTTTGTTTTTATGCACTTGGAATATATTTAGCTGATTTAAACAAAGTTCAGTTGTACAAAACTTTTGATCTATAAACTTGTTCCAGGTTGTTGCTAAAAAAACTAAAACAAATCCAGCTGGTATTTATGGAAGGTTGGAAATTGTGGTCTGATATCAGCCAGGCAATTGTACAGATGAGTTATTTTTAACATCTATTAGTCTGTCACTCATTGGAGGTATAATGTTACCAGTTTGCTAAAAGGCATTTTATGAATTCCATTTGTTGCCAGTTTTACAACTGGTATTTGTATATTCAAAACGTTTTTATTTTCTTTTTAGTTTTGGATAGAGAAGGGAAAAGTTGGTACCCCGTCTGCTTTTTTTTTTTTTTATCCCTACCAAAATGGAAATTGGAGAGCCACGCCACTTCCAAGAGATTTAGATATCGCTTTACTCCAATAAATGTCAGGGGGACAATCCCAAGAGTAGTCAATGCATTTTGGGGGTCCAAACCATCTGCTGACAAGGCCTGTGCTTGACTAACACTATTAAAGGTCCAGTTCACTTCTAGTCCATTCACATTGTTTTCAATCAATCCCTAATGGAATGGCAGTACCAAGAAAATAACCTTCCGGGTCCAGTACTATTTTCCCACTTTTCTCAACTCCAAAAAGTTGTTTTTTCATACCTGTCTGTGTCACCAGACACAATCTGGAAAGAGTCGACCCCCCCCCCCCTTCTATTTAAGGTGGTAAACCCTTTCCGGGCACCTGAATTGGAGTGGCGAGAGGTGTTTTTGAAGTACCTGATTAGAGCCATAGGCTCTAATGGGTGTCAAAGGCGCTCACAGGTCACTCAGCTGTTTTAGGAAAGCGAATATTCATTCTCTTTTCTAACACTAAACCGCCTCTCCGCCAATCAGGTGCTCAGATCTGTTACCCATCACCTGATTGGCTGAAACGACAGGCGTCCAATCATAGCCAAGGACAGGAAGAGAGGACGGGAGAAGACACCGTGGAACTGTCCCACCGAGACAGGGTAAGTGCAGACGGCGGGTGGGGAGCACACTGGCTGCGTTTGCTATGGCACACTGGCTGCGTTTGATGGGGCACACTGGCTGCGTTTTGATGGGGCGCAGTGGGAGCTGGGGTTTTTTTTTCAGTTTGTTTGCGCCCCCCAAAAAATTTTGAGCACCAGCTGCCATTGCAACAGACCAAGAGGTAATGGGAAATCTTCCAATGGGGATGCTTGTTCTAATGACAATTGTCTAAGTAGGGACTTCCCATCGGTTTCCTCTGTTTCTTCTGCAACTCTGGGATAGTAAGTTAAAGGAATTCTCCCCAGTGGAACACACGTAGGGACTTTTGCCGGCGGACCTAGTCCAGCGGACAATCCCGCGGGACTTTCCGGCTAGGTCCGCTGGACTTTCCGAGGGTGTGGACTTGCCCACACACGCACGGACTTCTCCAGCGGACTTGCCCACACACGCACGGACTTCTCCAGCGGATAATCCGCCGGCCAAAAGTCCGCGGGACTTTTGAAAATGAACGGACTTGCCCACACACGGAGCAGTCCGTTCATTTCGAACGTAACTTCAGGTTACGTAGCTAGCGTAGGCAGTAAATGCCGCCGCGCTAGCTCCGCAAGCTGGCATGGATTTAAAGGGAATCCCCACGCCGAAAAAACGGCGTGGGGGTTCCCCCCAAATCCATGTCAGACCCTCATCCGAGCACGCAGCCTGGCAGGCCAGGAAAGGGGTGGGGACGAACGAGCGCCCCCCCCCCCCTCCTGAGCCGTACCAGGCCGCGTGCCCTCAACATGGGGGGTGCCCTGGGGAAAGGGGGGCCGTGCGGCCCCCCCACCCCAAAGCACCTTGTCCCCATGTTGATGAGGACAAGGGCCTCTTCCCGACAACCCTGGCCGTTGGTTGTCGGGGTCTGCGGGCGGGGGCTTATCGGAATCTGGGAACCCCCTTTAATAAGGGGGCCCCCAGATCCCGGCCCCCCACCCTATGTGAATGAGTATGGGGTACGATGTACCCCTACCCATTCACCTAAGGTGTAAAATGTAAAGTAAAAAAAAACACCCACACTTTTGAAAAAATAGTTTATTGCACTGCTCCGGGGGTCTTCTCCGTCTTGGGGGTCTTCTCGCCGGACTCCCCCGCCATTTACCAAGCTCTTTTACCGAGCGGGGGAAGTCCGGCTACCTTCTTCGTCGTCGCCGCCGTCTGGGGGTCTCGATCCGCCTTCGGGGGTCTTCTTCCGTCTTGGGGGTCTTCTCGCCGGACTCCTCCCCTCTCTTCTGCTCTTTTACCTAGCTCTTTCACGAGGGGAGGAGTCCGGCTACCTTCTTCGTCGTCGCCGCCGTCGTCTGGGGGTCTCGATCCGCCTTCGGGGGTCTTCCGGGGGTCTCTTCTGTTCTTGCGGCGGTCGTCGTCTTCCGCGCCGCCGGCGCCTTCTTCTTCTTGTCCTTCTTCTTGTCCTTCTTGTTCTTCTTCTTCTTCCGATGTTGACCCGACGCTCTCTCTGCCCGGAATGCCTGTGCCGCTCTGCGCTCGGACTTATATAGGGACATGGGCGACAGGGTCACATGTTCATGTCACATGGTGACCCCGCCCCCTTGCGATGTCACAGTCCCAGCATCCTCCGGGACTGTGACAACACAAGGGGGCGGGGTCACCATGTGACATGTGCATGTGACCCTGTCGCCCATGTCCCTATATAAGTCCGAGCGCAGAGCGGCACAGGCATTCCGGGCAGAGAGAGCGTCGGGTCAACATCGGAAGAAGAAGAAGAACAAGAAGGACAAGAAGGAGGACAAGAAGAAGAAGGCGCCGGCGGCGCGGAAGACGACGACCGCCGCAAGAACAGAAGAGACCCCCGGAAGACCCCCGAAGGCGGATCGAGACCCCCAGACGACGGCGGCGACGACGAAGAAGGTAGCCGGACTCCTCCCCTCGTGAAAGAGCTAGGTAAAAGAGCAGAAGAGAGGGGAGGAGTCCGGCGAGAAGACCCCCAAGACGGAAGAAGACCCCCGAAGGCGGATCGAGACCCCCAGACGGCGGCGACGACGAAGAAGGTAGCCGGACTTCCCCCGCTCGGTAAAAGAGCTTGGTAAATGGCGGGGGAGTCCGGCGAGAAGACCCCCAAGACGGAAGAAGACCCCCGGAGCAGTGCAATAAACTATTTTTTCAAAAGTGTGGGTGTTTTTTTTTACTTTACATTTTACACCTTAGGTGAATGGGTAGGGGTACATCGTACCCCATACTCATTCACATAGGGTGGGGGGCCGGGATCTGGGGGCCCCCTTATTAAAGGGGGTTCCCAGATTCCGATAAGCCCCCGCCCGCAGACCCCGACAACCAACGGCCAGGGTTGTCGGGAAGAGGCCCTTGTCCTCATCAACATGGGGACAAGGTGCTTTGGGGTGGGGGGGCCGCACGGCCCCCCTTTCCCCAGGGCACCCCCCATGTTGAGGGCACGCGGCCTGGTACGGCTCAGGAGGGGGGGGGGGGCGCTCGTTCGTCCCCACCCCTTTCCTGGCCTGCCAGGCTGCGTGCTCGGATGAGGGTCTGACATGGATTTGGGGGGAACCCCCACGCCGTTTTTTCGGCGTGGGGATTCCCTTTAAATCCATGCCAGGTCACGGAGCTAGCGCGGCGGCAGTAACTGCCTACGCTAGCTACGTAACCTGAAGTCACGTGCTAAATGAACGGACTTGCCGATGAGCGGCAAGTCCCTTCATTTCAAAAGTCCCGCGGACTTGCCCACTAACGGCGGGATTGTCCGCTGGACTTCCAAGTCCAGCGGATAATTTGAAAACAAAACTTCAAACTTTAGTCCGCCGTACTTTGGCGCCAAAAAGTCCGCCGGCGCCCACACACGAGGGGATTATCCGCTGGACTTCAGTCCAGAGGATAATCCCGCGGGATTGTCCCTTCGTGTGTACGCGGCCTGTGACTAAACAGTGAAAAGAAAAGCAGCATGATGAAAAGGCCCTTTCTTTGTCACTCTACCTTCTTTTCCTACCAGCATGTCCCTTGTTAGAATATGAGCACTGCAGCACACTTCATTGGCTTATTGTGCTGCTTCTCCCAGCTGCATGGGTATTGCAAGAGGCTGATACCAAGTCAAATTCAGGAACTTCTACTGCCTGTATAAAAAAAAAAAAAAAAAAAAAACGTCAAATTGGCGTGGTGATCATAAAATGTAATTATTCCCGGGTTGCCTCTCTGTTTAGTCCACCAATAATCTCAATACATCATGTGCATATACGCAGCCCGGAAAACCAATCCATACAAATATGCATGCTGCGGTCTATAACCCTTATAGAGGTTGTACAAGACACAGAGGTCCATGTATCCATGTAGCACCACATCCCTCTATGGAGGAAGCAACATGGAGGGGCTCATTGAACCTGGCAGTGAAGGTGTACACATGTCTGACCACTTGGCTTATAAAAAGGACAACTGGCTGCCCTCACTGTCACATCATGGGCATGCATTAGCAAACCCTGGGTATTGTCATTCTCTCCAAACAGTCTGGTACCACCCTTTCTGTTCCATACTCCATACGACTAGAAACGCTAGCTACTTTTCACCAACCAGATGATCAAATTTCTCTAATCTGTCAGGCTGCTTCTGATTATGTTAAATAATGCCCTCGTCTGAATCACACAAGTTATTTGTGTCTTGTAAGGCAATCAGTGGCCCTATCAGGGCTGGATTTCCCAATAGGCAGTGTACAGTATACAGGCGCCGTTCCTAGAGGAGCGCCCGTCTGAGTTAAAAGATTGCTCCTCTCTTTCCTGGAGCTCAGCTTATGGGGCTAAGTGCCTATTGGGAAATCCGGCCCTGCTGGCAACTCCCTCAACAAAACACAGAGCGTATAGGCATGGTAATCCTTTATAATTAGATAAAAAACAATTACAATTGCACTTATACACAGATGCTTGACTAAGGCCAATCATACATGGTTCGAATCTCAGCCGGTTCAGCGGGGGGAGGGGCTGTGGTCACCAGAGCTCCCCCTCAGCGCAAGGGGACCCTGATGTAAAGGGGAACTCTGATGTAAGTTGGAACACTGCGGACCCTGATGTAAAGGAGAGTGCTGCTGACTGTGATGTAAGGACGGGGTGCTTTGGTGACCAGAGTCCCTCTTTACATTATGGTCTGCAGTGTCCCTCTTACATCAGAGTATTTTATATCAGAGTCCGCAGAGGTCACCCTTGTACTGTAAAGGGGAACCACGCAGATTCTTATGTAAAAGAGATCTGTAAGGACTCTGATGTATGCTATGGTTCCATACAAACCGAATGATTATTATACAGGATTTATATAGTGCCAGCAGTTTGTGCAGTGCTTTACAACATCAGGGAAGACAGTACAATACAATTCAATACAGGAGGGATCAGAGGGCCCTGCTCGTTAGAGCTTACATTCTAGAAGGGAGGGTTAAGTGGAAACAAAAGGTAATAACTGTTGGGGATGATCAGATGGACAAAATGAAAATCCAGTTGTTAGGTGTGGGTAGTATAGGCTTCCCTGAAGAGGAGGGTTTTCAGAGATCGTCTAAAAGCTAATAGAGTAGGAGATCGACTGACAGATTGGAGAAAGGAGTTCCATAGGCTTGGAGAGGCTCTGGAAAAGTCCTGGAGACGAGCTTTAGGTTGGTATTTTGAGACTAGGTCAGTGATGTAGCTGGGGGCAGAGTTGTGGATTGCTTTGTAGGTAGTTGTTAGTATATTGAATTTAATTTGTTGGGTGAGCGGAAGCCAGTGGAGGGATTGACAGAGAGGAGTAGCAGAGACAGAGCGGTTGGTAAGGTGGATGAGTCTGGCAGCAGCCTGGCAGCATGAGGCTGGTGGATGAGTCTGGCAGCAGCATTAATGATGGACTGAAGGGGGGTTAGAATATGCAGAGGTAGGCCAATGAGGAGGGAGTTGCAGTAATCGAGGCGGGAGATGACCAGGGAGTGAATCAAGAGCTTTGTTGTGTCATTGGTTAGAAAGGAGCGTATTTTGTAGATGTTCCAGAGGTTGAGGTGGCAAGATTTGGACATGTAGCTTAAAGGAGAGTTCAGAGTCCAGGACTACCCCTAGTACCTTGGCATGTGGGGATGGGCTGATAGTTGTGCCATCAATTTTGACCGAGAGATTAGGGGAAGAGGCATGTGAGGGAGGAAAAATTATAAGTTCGGTTTTGGATAGATTAAGTTTGAGGAAGTGGTGTGACATCCAGACTGATATATCTGATAGTAAAATAGTTATACGTGAGGAGACTAAAGGACTGAGCAGAGGGGTAGAGAAATAGATTTGAGTGTCGTCAGCGTAGAGATGGTAATGGAAGCCATGGGAAGGAGTACAGAATAGTGTCCCTTAGTTTTGTCCATTAGTAGATAGTTTGTTAGTTTTAGGAGAGCAGTTTCTGTGGAATGTTGAGGACGAAATCCAGACTGAAGGGGATCAAGAAGGCCATTATCGGCAAGATGGATGCTCAGTCGGTTGTAGACTAGATGTTCAAGGAGTTTAGATAAAAATGGGAGCAAGGAGATGGGGCATAGGTTGTTAAGATTGGATGGGTCCAGTGAGGGCTTTTTAAGTATGGGGCGGACAAGTGCATGTTTTAAGGAATTGGGGAAGATGACAGAAGAGAGGGAGAGATTGAAGATGTGGGTTAGAGAGTGTAGAATAGAGCTAGAGGGTGACTGTAGCATTTGTGAGGGAGCAGGATCCAGAGGGCAGGTGGTAAGATGGACGTTCGCAAGTAATTTAGCAACCTCTTCTATAGCGGTGGGGTTAAAAGAGGGAAGTAATGATTGTACCTGTGGACATGAGGTGTTCCAGAGGATGAGAGAGGCTCTGGAGAAATCCTGGAGACGAGCATGGGAGGAGGAGATGAGACGAACGTGGGTGTCAGATCCCTGCCCTCCTCGATAACTAGCAACAAAGGACCGGCCAACCTCACACCACGCTGTCACTTACGTAACAATGCCACTCTCAGCTCCGCCCAGCACAAATATTTTCCAGTTTGCGGGACCACAATCTAGGTGCGAGCAGCCTGAGAGAGATTGTCACTGGGCGAATTACACAAATAACTCTAACTGCCACCACCAACTTTTAATTAGGGAGGGTCAGGACTCCCATTGATTCTGAGCATGCCTGCTTGTACTTTCGACTTTTTGTGTGACGGACTTGTGTACAGACCATATGAAAATCTGACGTCAGACCATTGTCCGCTGATTTGTTGGCCCAAAGTAACAATTGTCAAAAGGAGCGTACTAACGGTAAGGTTTTAAGACAACAGTCTGTCAACAGACAATCCCCTGTCAGCAATCGTACTTTGTGTACGAGGCGTTAGCGTTTGTGTGCGGCTAGAACACCACTGTCCTGGACAGAGGTGATATTCCTTCTTAAAGCGGAGTTCCACCCAAAAATTAAACTTCCGCTTTTCGGAATCCTCAATCCTAATACAGGTATTTTGCTCCCACTTCCGGGCATAGATACCCGCGGGTATCTACGCCACTTCCCGTCCCCCCAGCTGTCTTCTGGGAGACACACGGGTCCCAGAAGACTGCAGGGACCAGTGGAACACGTAGCACGAGACGCGCATGCACAGTAGGGAGCCAGGAAGTGAAGCTGCAAGGCTTCACTTCCTAATTCCCCTACTGAAGATGGCAGGAGCAGCACCCACGAGCTGAGGGACAGAATGGCTTTGGGTGCCGACATTGCGGGTGCCCTGGACATGTAAGTGTCCATATTTTAAAAGTCAGCAGCTGCAGTATTTGTAGCTGCTGACTTTAAAGCAGAGTTCCGCCGTTTTTTAATTTTTTTTTTTTAAGTAGAAACCTTTACAGCAGTAGAAGCTGTAACCACAGCTCAATGATATCAGAAATGTATAAATGTTCAGATAGATGTCACATTTCCAGTCATTTCTCACATCAGCAGGCAACATTGCTGACAACAAAAGAAAGTGCTAATGTTGAAGCAGATTTAACTTAACTTGATGACACATAGTTGACTGAACTGCATCATAAAAATTGCCATGTTCTCCTTTTTCTTTCTTTTTTTTTTTTTCTCTCTCTTGTCTGACTGCTCCCTTGCAGTTATTTTTATGCAGTTTTGGCCAATCCCAGGAAACGGGGTCCTGAAAGCTGCTGGAAGTCTGCATAAATACTCAGACACTGAGCTTTTGGGTTTTTTCTTGCTGAGGATCGGTTTAGCCTTGAGGGCTGCTGCCTTGTGTTTGTCGTTTGTGAGGGCCTGGATCAGAGGCGTAACTAGAAACTTCAGGGCCCCAGTGCAGGAAACCATGAATGGATCAGTGGTAAGAGGGGTGGGATCAGTACACTGAGGGTGGTGGGGGATGGAATCAGTGGCAGCGGTGGTGAGATCAGTCCACTGAGGGTGTTTGGGGGGGGGATAGGTTCAGCCCACTGAGGGTGTTAGGGGGGGATCAATAGCAACGGTAGTGGTGGGGATGGGATCAGTCCACTTGGAGTGGTGTGGGGGAAGGGATCGGTGGCAGCGGTGGTGGTGGGGGATAGGGATGACATCAGTGGTATAGAGACAACATCAGCAGAGCTGTCTTTAACGCAGGGCAAAAAGGGGCAGCTGTCCTGGGCCCTGTCATTGTAGGGGGGCCCGCCAAAGCAGCTGTCCCTTGTGCCCGCGCTGCCCGCGAATTGGGGTCCCAACCATGCCATGATAACCCTGCCGAGCGCAGAAATAAATAGTATGACATACTTGCCTGAAAACAAAGTGTTCCAGCGGCACCCTGTCACCGCGGAAGGCGCTTCCATCTTCATCTGGTCTTCTTTCTGGGTTCTCCGGCTTCAGCGATATGAATTGCCGAGCCGACGATGACATCACTCCCACACATGCACGCAGGATTCACTGTTTATGGCACAGAAGGAATGGCACAGGTATGCCGTTCCTTTATAGAGCATGCACCGGTGACGTCACCGGTGCATCTAAAGTAAAGATATCCTAAACGGCGCATGTTTAGGAGAGGTTTACTGTATCTATCGGTAAGTAGACATGTGCGATTAGTTTCGTACGAATTTCCGTAAATTCGTACATTCGGGAGGATCCGAAATACGAATTGCTATGCTTCCGAATTTTGGACGAAATTTAGTTTACGAATTTCAGATCCAAATTCCGTTACAACGGAAACGTGACTGGTGTTTTGTTGCCCAATCAGAGGTTTTCTTCTGCTGCTAAGTGAGGGTTGGGAAAATTAACTTTTTATAACATGGGAGTGGGAGACTGAATCGGACAAAATAAGAATGTTCGTTAATTGCGATTATTCGTTATGATGAAGTTAAAAACCCAGGAAGTTAGCACAGCACAGGGATGGTGGGAGCCTCTCATAATAATAAATTCATCATAACGAAGGTTCGTAATTGTTATGAAAAGTTAACGAACCTAACCTTGGATTCGTATTTCGTACGAATCCAAATTTAATTTTAGACACGAATTATGAAATACGAATTAACGGTTAATACGGAACTAAGCAAAACAAATTTATTGGTGGCACACATGTCTATCGCTAAGCTTTATTATCGGCTTATATATAGGTAAAAATTGTACATGGGCGTTTACTCCCACATTAATACTTCCTACGTGGAGGTTCTACAAAGTTACCTCTGGGCAGGTGTGCTAGACTATAAATAGAAGTAATCTCCAGCCCTCTTTGCTATAGCAATAGAGCTGGTGCCAGAGGCTCTTTGGATTTCCCCTTATATCCGGAGATTACATATTGGGAGACTGGAAGAGAGGGTAGCTCAATATGCTGCTATTCCTTGGTGACGTGGGTCTATCGTTACAAGGAGCTTTAGACTTGCTTAAGGGCTTAAGTTAAATTGGGGTAAATCCCTACTGTTTGCGATTGATCAAGGAGTGCAGGATACGGCTTTTTCAGATTTGCCATTACAATGGGTAAACAGAATTTATATATCTTGGTATAATAATTTCACGATTTCAATTTCATTTTTTTGTTAAATCTAAATCCAGCAGTACAGAAAACTGAAGGTGTAGGAGACCTTGCCCCTTTAACTGCTAGGACGCATACATTTAATAAAGATGAAGATTCTTCCTAAATTTTTATATTTGTTTAGAAATTCACCACAATATAATTTACCAAAATAATTTTTGATACAATACACACTATCTTTTCCTCATTTTTATGGATAAATAAATTACCTAGAATTAAATTAACTACACTTATGCGTCCTTTGGCCCAGAGGGGGTTGGCCTTCCCAGACTTTAATAAATACTATTTAGCAGTAAAGCTGGTAACGGCAGGTGAATGGTTAAACCTAGATAACTATAACCCCGTGACATTGTTAGAGGCTGCTGTGGTACATTCTACTGAAGCACAGGCATTGCTGTTTTGAGGGTTAAAATCTAGATACGATCTGACCCCCTTGATGGTAACTACTATAAAGGTATGGAGAGCCGGTTTAGCGGGGGAAACACATGTTAAGGAGATTTGGTCTCCAAATACTCTGCTGTGGAGGAATCCTCAGTTGCCCCATTTAAATTCTATCTAAGATCCAGGAGCTTGGACCAAATTTAAGATTAAAAAGTTATCTCAGGTAGTACAGGGAGAAACAATGTTATCCTTTGCAGGAATGATAGAACTATGGAATATTACAGGAAGCTATGTATTTAGATAGATGCAGCTTGCCCATGCTCTTTTTGTCCAATTTCTTCAAGGTTTTCCGCAATTGACAGAATCAGGATTAGAACAAATAACTAGAAGGAGATTAGAAAAGAAATCAATATCAACCTCGTATACTCATTTAGTGAAAACTGCATTATTAGATATAAGTAGGTTACGTGCACGTTGGATGAGAGATGTCCCCAAATTAGAGGAGGCGAATTGGGAGGAGATATGGGGATTCCCTTTCAGGATATTAATCTCACTTTGTGACAAGCTCATACAATTTAAGATAATACATATGTAGCGCTACCCCCAGTTAAGAGAGCCGCTGGTTTGTTTTGGGTCCCTGAGTACAGCTCCACCAACCCCCGGCAATTTGGCTCTACCCGCTCTGGCACAGTTAGTAAAGGGGTACGTCCCTATGCACATAAAACTTAGCTTATACTCTAAGTGTAATTGGTATGAACTCACAAGCAGACTGCTGAAATAAGAATAACTGGCTTTACTTTTGTCAGTAAGGAAAAGAAATAGCAACATGCGTTTGAACATATGACTTACAATACTTTAGCAGGTCCCTGCAATATGCACTTAACCACATGCCGACCGGCGCACGACGATATACGTCGACAGAATGGCACGTACAGGCAGGAGGGCGTATATATACGTCCCTCCTTTCGCCTGTCCGTGCCATCGGGAGCGCGCCGGGAGCGGCGCGCTCCCGCGCCGGTCGGGACCCCCGTGAGTCCGGCCGCGGTCCCCGCGGACTCGATCGCCGCGGGGACTCCCGCGATCGTCTCACGGAGCGGCTGAACGGGGAGATGCCGAGATAAACAGCATCTCCCTGTTCTGCCTAGCAACTAGTGACGCCGATCTCTGCTCCCTGTGATTGGAGCAGAGATCAGCATTCACTAGCTGACAGCCACGCCCCCCCACAGTAAAAAACACACCCCTAGGCCTACTTAACCCCTACACTGCCACCTTGTGGTTAACCCCTAAACTGCTAGTGTCATTTATACAGAAATCAATGCATTTAAATGCATTAATTGCTGTAAAAATGACAATGGTCCCAAAAATGTGTCAAAAATGTCCGATGTGTCCGCCATAATGTCGCAGTCACAAAAAAAAATCGCAGATCTCCGCCATTAATAATAAAAAAAAAAATTATTAATAAAAATGCTATAAAACTATCCCCTATCTTGTAAACGCTATAACTTCTGCGCAAACTGATCAATAATCGCTTATTGCGATTTTTTTTACCAAAAATATGTAGAAGAATACGTATCGGCCTAAACTGAGGAAAAAAAATGTTTTTATATATATTTTTTGGGGATATTTATTATAGCAAAAAATAAAAAATAATGCATTTTTTTCAAAATTGTCGCTCTATTTTTGTTTATAGCGCAAAAAATAAAAACCGCAGGGGCGATCAAATACCACCAAAAGAAAGCTCTATTTGTGGGAAAAAAAGGACGTCAATTTTGTTTGGGAGCCACGTCGCACGACCGCGCAATTGTCAGTTAAAGCGACGCAGTGCCGAATCGCAAAAAGGGGCCTGGTCCTTTGGCTGCAAATTGGTCCGGTCTGAAAGTGGTTAAACATGTACACACATATGTAACAACTGGCAGTGGGGAAACGGAGCGCCCAGTGTGGCGACCGTCTGCTATGCACCCCTGAGGTGCAATAAATCTATCTGCGTCTACCTAATGGACCAGGCCTGATCCCTAGCAATAGAGCTCAGTCCTTGTACTAGTACAGTGTTCTTCACCGGCAATGAATCTGTAGAGGTGGTGCACATGTAGCTTTAAATGGTGTCTTTGTAATCCACAAAAAGTAACATTGCTGCTCTGAGGTAAATTGCGCCTAGGCAGTTCAATAGGCATAAAACGTGTGTGTCAATGCAGGATGAGCCTTCCGGCTCTCTCACCAATCCTTGGGGTACCGTCCTCCGATCCGGTCCCTCTAATGGCGGCTCTGGTCTCTTCAATGGCGGCGTCCGGTCTCCTCAGTCACAGCCCTGAACTCCGGTCATCAGCTCCGTCCGACCGACAGTAAGGGGAAGTCTCCGCTCCGCTGCTGTGGACCCTGAGGGGTGAGAGTCTCACTCCATCGGCTGCAAGGCCCAGGCTTCAGGCCTTCAGCTCCGGTCCGCACAGGTGTCTCTGTTGGCTGCAGTCTCCGCGTCACACGCTCTGTCAGCAGAGGCAGGCCAGTCCTGTCAGGCCTCAGAAGAGGAAGTGTCCCAAGAGGAAGAGGCGGTCTCCGCTCTTCCCTTTTATAATCTCCCCCAGCAGCCTCCCGGGCGGAAGTCAGCAGCCTGGGAGCCTGGGGAATTATGGGAAACGTAGTCTCTTCTTCTAAAAGGGGTAGAACCCCGCTACACACTCCCCCCACTTTGAATCTTTGGTCCCCAAAGACAGTGTTCAAATTACAAACTTTCTCGGGAACAACATTTTCACATAATTTGGACAGAGGAGCCTCCCACCAATTGGCATACGATGGGGAGCTGTCCTGTCTACAGGTCACTTCAGTGTGGGCGACCTGTTTAACTGTGCCAGAGAGTGAGCTAGGGTTGCCCTCCACTAAATGAACAGCGGAAGGGTCAGGGCTTTCAGCACTTCTCCTTGCTGTAGTAACAGAGTCCTCTGAACTTTCTCCCATCTTGGGGTAAGTTAACTTCTTGGGAGGCTTCACACTCCTGCGAGCTCTCTGTTCTCTTGGAACTTCTTCAGGAACACATTCTGGCAACATCTCTGGTTCTGGAACATCTTCTTCTTGTTCTGGGTAGAGACCAGGGATATCTTCCCAGCACTCAGGCACATCACTGAATGGCACAAACTCTGTGGCTTCTGGGTTCAATGTGTTATCTTCCACATCTTCAGTAGGTGGAAGATCTATGGCGGAACTTCCTGGGGTTGAGGAAGGCCATAGCCATTCAAGTTCTCCTCTTTCTTCCTCTGGTTGGGGATCCTGTCCACCCCTAACTTGGGATGTCTGAGACCTAGTATTAGGCCTGGGGGTATCCAGAATGGAAACAGATTCAGGTAAGTCTCTTGCTGGAGGCATTCTGACTGCTTCAGTGAGTGGGAGCAAATGATTCCTATGCCAGGTCTTCAAAGGCCCCACCCTTCCTTCTGGCTTCAACTTGTAGACAGGCAATCCTGGTAGTTTTCTACAGATGATTAGGGATGAGCCGAACACCCCCGGGTTCGGTTCGAACCAGAACCTTCGAACGGACCGAAAGTTCGCGCGAATTTTCGAACCCTATACGTTATAATGGACGCGAACGTTCGAAATCAAAAGTGCTAATTACAACGGCCAATATGCATGTTAATGTCATAAAACAGGTTTGGGGACCCGGGTCCTGCCCCAGGGGACATATATCAATGCAAAAAGAACTTTTAAAAACTAACGTTTTTTCGGGAGCAGTCATTTTAATGATGCATAAAGTGAAAAAAAAAAAGTGACATTTTCCTTTAAATATGGTACCTGGGGGGTGTCCAAAGTATGCCTGTGAAGTGGCATGTGTTTCCCGTGTTTAGAACTGTCCTTGCACAAAATGACATTTGTAAAGGAAAAAAAGAAGCCATTTAAAACCACTTGCGGCTTTAGGTTTGATCTTAAGTAGAATCTGAACAGGTACATTATGAAGTGTAGCTCCATCCCAAAAAAATCTATTTTTAAGCTTTTTGGAGAACATAGGGAGGGGTTATCACCCCTGTAACATTTGCTGTCTTTGCACATCTGTTCAGAACATGTCACCTCACTTTCCGTCCCAATGACAAATGTTTTTGGAAAAGTGGGGTTTTAATTGAAACAAGGATTGGTGATAAAGTATCAGTAGAGAGGAGATACCTTTTTCCCAAATTAAATCTAACAGGATAGAATTTCCCTTCCTAGGGGTAGATTTCCTCTCACTTCCTGTTTTCTCTTTCCATTTGCAAGTAGGAGTCGTTTGTAAGTTGGATGTTTGAAAGTAGGGGCCTGGCGTATATACTCTGCAGAAATTTGCCCTATTAGATGTTGGTGTAGCCACAAGACTGGTGGGCACAGGAATGGGCCCTGCTGTGAGTTAATAGATCAAGATTTGTAATTGCATGCACCTGTTGAACAGGGCAGAAAAATTGGGGGTGGTGGTGGTGGTGGTGGTGGACGGTTTTGCCACAAGACTGTAAGCTCTCACAGTTACTCTTGGTGGGCGCAGGAATGGGCCCTGCTGTGAGTTATTAGATCAAGATTTGTAATTGCAAGCACCTGATGAACAGGGCAGAAAAATTGGGCCTTTGGCGGTGGTGGTGGACGGTGTTGCCACAAGACTGTAGGCCCTCATAGTTACTCTTGGTGGGCGCAGGAATGGGCCCTGCTGTGAGTTATTAGATCAAGATTTGTAATTGCAAGCACCTGATGAACAGGGCAGAAAAATTGGGCCTTTGGCGGTGGTGGTGGACGGTGTTGCCACAAGACTGCAGGCCCTCATAGTTACTCTTGGTGGGCGCAGGAATGGGCCCTGCTGTGAACTATTAGATCAAGATTTGTAATTACCCGCCCCTGTTAAACAGGGGCTGAAAAATTGTGCCTTAGGCACTGGTGCTGGTGCCACAACACTGCAACCCCTCACAGAGACTGTACTTGGAGCACAGCAGTCACACGTGTTGCGAAGCATTTTTTTAAAAAATTGTAAGTACACGCCCCTGTTAAACAGGGGCTGAAAAATTGTGCCTTAGGCACTGGTGCTGGTGCCACAACACTGCAACCCGGCCCTCACAGATACTGTACTTGGAGCACAGCAGTCACACGTGTTGCGAAGCATTTTTTTTTAAAAATTGTAAGTACACGCCCCTGTTAAACAGGGGCTGAAAAATTGTGCCTTAGGCACTGGTGCTGGTGCCACAACACTGCAACACGGCCCTCACAGAGACTGTACTTGGAGCACAGCAGTCACACGTGTTGCGAAGCATTTTTTTTTTAAAAAATTGTAAGTACACGCCCCTGTTAAACAGGGGCTGAAAAATTGTGCCTTAGGCACTGGTGCTGGTGCCACAACACTGCAACACGGCCCTCACAGAGACTGTACTTGGAGCACAGCAGTCACACGTGTTGCGAAGCATTTTTTTTTAAAAAATTGTAAGTACACGCCCCTGTTAAACAGGGGCTGAAAAATTGTGCCTTAGGCACTGGTGCTGTGGCATGGATCATTGAGGAGGAGGAAGAGGATAGTCAGTGAACATAAGAGGACAGTCACTCAGCATCAGCATAGGCAGTCTTGAAGGGATGTGACATTAAAAATTATTCGGTTATATCCGCCTCAGGTGCCTGGTAGCTGGTGGTGATCCAAGACTGATTCATTTTGATGAATGTCAGTCGATCAACCGAGGCGGTGGACAGGCGCACCCTATGATCAGTCACAAATCCTCCAGCAGCACTGAATGTGCGTTCGGAAAGAACGCTGGAGGCAGGACAGGCCAGTAGCTCAATTGCATACTGTGCAAGCTCTGGCCAGTGATCCATCCTCAGGACCCAGTAAGCCAGAGGATTTTCGGTGGGAAAGGTGTCCAAGTCTGACCTTGCCCCAAGGTATTCCTGCACCATGTATATCAGACGCTGGCGATGGTTGCTGGAACCGATCATACCTTGGGGCTGCGGACTAAAAAATTGTCTGAACGCATCGGTCAGACGTCCACCTTCCCCACCGCTCCTTCTGCCACTGACCGAAGCCTCAGCAACTCGTCGCCCAGGACCAGGAGTTTGTAGCCTCCCAGTTTCTGGGAACGCGTTGCACAGACCTTTCTGCAAGGCCTCCCTGAGATGTCTCATCCTCTGCTCCCTCTGCGACGGCAAGATAAGGTCCGCAACCTTACCCTTGTACCGCGGATCAAGGAGAGTGGCCAGCCAGTAATGGTCCCTCTCCTTGATCCGAAGAACACGAGGATCCTTCCGCAGGCTTTGCAGGATCAGGGAGGCCATGCAGCGTAGGTTAGCTGAGGCATTCGGTCCGGAGTCTTCTGGGTCACTGAGGATGACATGATCGCCAGCCACCTCCTCCCAGCCACGTACAAGTCCACTGGCTTGTTGGGACTGTACATCATCCCTAAAAGACTGCTGCTGCTGATGCTGAGTGCCAGGCTCCACCTCCATGCTCACACAATCCTCCTCCTCCTCCTCCTCCTCCTCCTCCTCATCCTCTTCCTGTGTGATGGGTGGGACAGAAGGAACACTGTCCGGATAAAGGGGGCCTTGAGAGGCAAGGAAGTCCTCCTCTTCCTGCCTCTGTTCTGCCTCAAGTGCCCTGTCCATTATCCCACGCAGCGTATGCTCCAACAGGTGGACAAGAGGGACAGTGTCACTGATGCATGCACTGTCACTGCTCACCATCCTCGTGGCCTCCTCAAATGGTGAGAGGACAGTGCATGCATCCCTGATCATGCTCCACTGACGTGGGGAAAAAAAACCAAGCTCCCCTGACCCTGTCCTGGTGCCGTAGTCGCAAAGGTACTCATTGATGGCCCTCTGCTGCGTGTGCAGTCGCTGCAGCATGGCCAACGTTGAGTTCCACCTGGTGGGCATGTCAGATATTAGGCGGTTCTTGGGCAGGTTCAGCTCCTTTTGCAGCTCAGTCAGCCGAGCACTGGCATTATAAGATCGGCGGAAATGCACACAGACTTTCCTGGCCTGCCTCAGGACATCCTGTAAGCCTGGGAACCTGCCCAAGAACCGCTGCACCACCAGGTTGAGGACGTGAGCCATGCAGGGCACATGGGTGAGCTGCCCCTGTCGCAGGGCGGAGAGGAGGTTGGTGCCATTGTCAGAAACGACCATTCCTGGCTTAAGCTGACGTGGCGTCAACCACCTCTCGGCCTGCCCCTGCAGAGCTGCCAGAACCTCTGGCCCAGTGTGGCTCCTGTCCCCCAAACACACCAGCGCAAGCACGGCATGGCATCTTTTTGCCTGCGTACTTGCGTAGCCCCTTGTACGCCTACGGAGCACCGCTGGTTCCAAGGACAGAGCACTGGAGGAAGAAGAAGAGGAGGGGGTGGAGGAGAGAGGTGTGTCACAACCAGTAGCAGTAGTCGCGTTTTGGAGGCGTGGTGGCGGAACAACCTCCAACACTACTGCACCTTGTCCTGCATCCCTCCCAGCTGCCAATAGAGTGACCCAATGGGCCGTGAAAGAAAGGTACCGTCCCTGTCCATGCCTGCTGGACCATGAGTCAGCGGTAATATGCACCTTACCGCTGACCGCCCTGTCCAGCGAGGCATGGACATTGCCCTCCACATGCCGGTAGAGAGACGGAATCGCCTTCCGCGAGAAAAAGTGGCGTTTGGGAACCTGCCACTGAGGAACCGCACATTGAACAAACTCACGGAAGGGGGCCGAGTCTACCAACTGAAAAGGCAGCAGTTGAAGTGCTAGCAATTTAGCAAGGCTAGCATTCAACCGCTGGGCATGTGGATGGCTGGGAGTGTACTTCTTTCTACGGTCCAGCAGCTGGGGCAGGGAAATTTGCCTGCTGCATTCGGACGTCGGTGTACTGCAAGTACTTGGTTGTGACACACCGAATTCTACACCTTCAGTCCTCTCAGAGCAGCTTTCAGAGAGGACTGAAGGTGTAGTGGGGATGGAGATCCCAGCTGAGGAGGAGCAAGTAGAGGTCCGCTTAGTTCTTTGGTGTGGGTCTTTTATGTGTGCCTGCCAACGAGCTGCATGGCAGGTCGCCATATGTCTGGTCATGCTTGTCGTGCCCAAGCGGCTGATGTTTTGGCCACGCGAGATACGCTTGAGACAAATATTGCAAATAGCAGTGGTGCGATCTGCTGCACTCGTCTCAAAAAAGGCCCACACCAAAGAACTTTTCTGATAACGTGCAGAGGCAGCGCCCTGCACAGGCGGAGCTCTGCGGTGTTGTACAGTTGCTGTGCTGGCCTCTACCTGGCCTCCAGGGGGCATCCTGCCTCGTTGGACATGTGACGCCGCATCCTCCTCCTCCTCGTCCTCCTCCTCATCCTCTCTCCCTTGAGGCACCCACGTGGAGTCAGTGACCTCATCATCCCCTCCCTCTTCACCACTAGAGCAAACCTGGCAGTAAGCTGCAGCTGGTGGAACTGTACTGCCAGATTCCTCAAGCTGGGTATCGTCATCCGAGCCTTCGAATCGTTGGGCATCCTCCTGGAGCATGTACCCAACACTGTGCTCAAAGAGTTCGGGGGACTCCTCAGGAGGACATGGTGGGTCTAGGGAAGGGGTGGCTGATGATGCTCTGTCAGTACCCTGAGCCTGGGTGAGAGAGGATGAGGAGGATGAGGAGGGCTTGGTCATCCATTCTACCAAGCCTTCAGCATGATGCGGCTCCACATGTCCAGCTGCCGAAAACAAAGACGCGCGTGTCCCATGGCCACGTGCTGATGACGATGCACGACCA
This sequence comes from Lithobates sylvaticus, assembly GCA_028564925.1. Classification (NCBI taxonomy): domain Eukaryota; kingdom Metazoa; phylum Chordata; class Amphibia; order Anura; family Ranidae; genus Lithobates; species Lithobates sylvaticus. Next base: position 154,567,231 of record CM053029.1, on the reverse strand, counting down.
CGTCCACGTGCCACGTCCACTAGAAACAGAGCCTGCCTGCCCTGTGTTCTTGGCTCTCACGCTCTGCCTCCCCTTGGCGGTCTTCCAGCCATTGTAGTCAGTAGTCCTGTGGGTGCTGCTGAGAAGAAAATATAGGAGCTCTGTGTGATGCCACTTCCACACTAGAAGTCCTGTGGGTGCTTCTGAGAAGAAAATATAGGAGCTCTGTGTGATGCCACTAACACACTAGAAGTCCTATGGGTGCTTCTGCAAAGAAAATATAGGAGCTCTGTGTGATGCCACTAACACACTAGAAGTCCTGTGGGTGCTGCTGCAAAGAAAATATAGGAGCTCTGTGTGATGCCACTAACACACTAGAAGTCCTATGGGTGCTTCTGCAAAGAAAAATATAGGAGCTCTGTGTGATGCCACTAACACACTAGAAGTCCTGTGGGTGCTGCTGAGAAGAAAATATAGGAGCTCTGTGTGATGCCACTAACACACTAGAAGTCCTATGGGTGCTTCTGCAAAGAAAAAAATAGGAGCTCTGTGTGATGCCACTAACACACTAGAAGTCCTGTGGGTGCTGAGAAGAAAATATAGGAGCTCTGTGTGATGCCACTAACACACTAGAAGTCCTATGGGTGCTTCTGCAAAGAAAATATAGGAGCTCTGTGTGATGCCACTAACACACTAGAAGTCCTGTGGGTGCTTCTGCAAAGAAAATATAGGAGCTCTGTGTGATGCCACTAACACACTAGAAGTCCTGTGGGTGCTGCTGAAAGAAAATATAGGAGCTCTGTGTGATGCCACTAACACACTAGAAGTCCTATGTGTGCTTCTGCAATGAAAAAATAGGAGCTCTGTGTGATGCCACTAACACACTAGAAGTCCTGTGGGTGCTGCTGAGAAGAAAAATATAGGAGCTCTGTGTGATGCCACTAACACACTAGAAGTCCTATGGGTGCTTCTGCAAAGAAAAATATAGGAGCTCTGTGTGATGCCACTAACACACTAGAAGTCCTGTGGGTGCTGCTGAGAAGAAAATATAGGAGCTCTGTGTGATGCCACTAACACACTAGAAGTCCTATGGGTGCTTCTGCAAAGAAAAAATAGGAGCTCTGTGTGATGCCACTAACACACTAGAAGTCCTGTGGGTGCTGCTGCTGAGAAGAAAATATAGGAGCTCTGTGTGATGCCACTAACACACTAGAAGTCCTATGGGTGCTTCTGCAAAGAAAATAGAGGAGCTCTGTGTGATGCCACTAACACACTAGAAGTCCTGTGGGTGCTGCTGAGAAAAAAATATAGGAGCTCTGTGTGATGCCACTAACACACTAGAAGTCCTATGGGTGCTTCTGGGAAGAAAATATAGGAGCTCTGTGTGATGCCACTAACACACTAGAAGTCCTATAGGTGCTTCTGGGAAGAAAATATAGCTCTGTGTGTGTAATGGGACTAACACACTTCAAGTCCTATGGGTGCTTCTGGGAAGAAAAAAAGGAGCTCTGTGTGTGATGGGACTAACACACTAGAAGTCCTATGGGTGCTTCTGGGAAGAAAATATAGCTCTGTGTGTGTAATGCCACTAACACACTAGAAGTCCTATAGGTGCCTCTGGGAACAAAATATAGGAGCTCTGTGTGATGCCACGAACACACTACAAGTCCTATGGGTGCTTCTGCTAAGAAAATATAGGAGCTCTGTGTGATGCCACTAACACACTAGAAGTCCTATGGGTGCTTCTGGGAAGAAAAAATATAGGAGCTCTGTGTGATGCCACTAACACACTAGAAGTCCTATAGGTGCTTCTGCGAAGAAAATAGGAGCTCTGTGTGATGGGACTAACACACTTCAAGTCCTATAGGTGCTTCTGGGAAGAAAATATAGCTCTGTGTGATGGGACTAACACACTTCAAGTCCTATAGGTGCTTCTGGAAGAAAATATAGCTCTGTGTGTGTGATGGGACTAACACACTTCAAGTCCTATAGGTGCTTCTGGGAAGAAATATATAGCTCTGTGTGTGTGATGGGACTAACACACTTCAAGTCCTATAGGTGCTTCTGGGAACAAAATATAGCTCTTTGTGTGTAATGGGACTAACACACTTCAAGTCCTATAGGTGCTTCTGGGAAGAAAAATATAGCTCTGTGTGTGTGATGGGACTAACACACTTCAAGTCCTATAGGTGCTTCTGGGAAGAAAATATAGCTCTGTGTGTGTGATGGGACTAACACACTTCAAGTCCTATAGGTGCTTCTGGAAGAAAATATAGCTCTGTGTGTGTGATGGGACTAACACACTTCAAGTCCTATAGGTGCTTCTGGGAAGAAAATATAGCTCTGTGTGTGTGATGGGACTAACACACTTCAAGTCCTATAGGTGCTTCTGGGAAGAAAATATAGCTCTGTGTGTGTAATGGGACTAACACACTTCAAGTCCTATAGGTGCTTCTGGGAACAAATATAGCTCTTTGTGTGTAATGGGACTAACACACTTCAAGTCCTATAGGTGCTTCTGGGAAGAAAATATTGCTCTGTGTGTGTGATGGGACTAACACACTTCAAGTCCTATAGGTGCTTCTGGGAACAAAATATAGCTCTGTGTGTGTAATGGGACTAACACACTTCAAGTCCTATAGGTGCTTCTGGGAAGAAAATATAGCTCTGTGTGTGTAATGGGACTAACACACTTCAAGTCCTATAGGTGCTTCTGGGAAAAAAATATAGCTCTGTGTGTGTAATGGGACTAACACACTTCAAGTCCTATAGGTGCTTCTGGGAAGAAAATATAGCTCTGTGTGTGTAATGGGACTAACACACTTCAAGTCCTATAGGTGCTTCTGGGAAGAAAATATAGCTCTGTGTGTGTGATGGGACTAACACACTTCAAGTCCTATAGGTGCTTCTGGGAAGAAAAATATAGCTCTGTGTGTGTGATGGGACTAACACACTTCAAGTCCTATAGGTGCTTCTGGGAACAAAGTATAGCTCTTTGTGTGTAATGGGACTAACACACTTCAAGTCCTATAGGTGCTTCTGGGAAGAAAATATAGCTCTGTGTGTGTGATGGGACTAACACACTTCAAGTCCTATAGGTGCTTCTGGGAAGAAAATATAGCTCTGTGTGTGTGATGGGACTAACACACTTCAAGTCCTATAGGTGCTTCTGGGAACAAAATATAGCTCTTTGTGTGTAATGGGACTAACACACTTCAAGTCCTATAGGTGCTTCTGGGAAGAAAATATAGCTCTGTGTGTGTGATGGGACTAACACACTTCAAGTCCTATAGGTGCTTCTGGGAAGAAAATATAGCTCTGTGTGTGTGATGGGACTAACACACTTCAAGTCCTATAGGTGCTTCTGGGAAGAAAATATAGCTCTGTGTGTGTGATGGGACTAACACACTTCAAGTCCTATAGGTGCTTCTGGGAAGAAAATATAGCTCTGTGTGTGTAATGGGACTAACACACTTCAAGTCCTATAGGTGCTTCTGGGAACAAAGTATAGCTCTGTGTGTGTAATGGGACTAACACACTTCAAGTCCTATAGGTGCTTCTGGGAAGAAAATATAGCTCTGTGTGTGTGATGGGACTAACACACTTCAAGTCCTATAGGTGCTTCTGGGAACAAAATATAGCTCTGTGTGTGTAATGGGACTAACACACTTCAAGTCCTATAGGTGCCTCTGGGAACAAAATATAGGAGCTCTGCCTGCCTGCCACGAACACACTACAAGTCCTATAGGTGCTTCTGGTAACAAAATATAGGAGCTCTGCCTGCCTGCCACTAACACACTACAAGTCCTATAGGTGCTTCTGGTAACAAAATATAGGAGCTCTGCCTGCCTGTCACTAACACACTACAAGTCCTATAGGTGCTTCTGGTAACAAAATATAGGAGCTCTGCCTGCCTGCCACTAACACACTACAAGTCCTATAGATGCTTCTGGTAACAAAATATAGGAGCTCTGCCTGCCTGTCACTAACACACTACAAGTCCTATAGGTGCTTCTGGTAACAAAATATAGGAGCTCTGCCTGCCTGCCACTAACACACTACAAGTCCTATAGGTGCTTCTGGTAACAATATATAGGAGCTCTGCCTGCCTGCCACTAACACACTACAAGTCCTATAGGTGCTTCTGGGAAGAAAATATAGCTCTGTGTGTGTAATGGGACTAACACACTTCAAGTCCTATAGGTGCTTCTGGGAACAAAATATAGCTCTTTGTGTGTAATGGGACTAACACACTTCAAGTCCTATAGGTGCTTCTGGGAAGAAAATATAGCTCTGTGTGTGTGATGGGACTAACACACTTCAAGTCCTATAGGTGCTTCTGGGAAGAAAATATAGCTCTGTGTGTGTGATGGGACTAACACACTTCAAGTCCTATAGGTGCTTCTGGGAACAAAGTATAGCTCTTTGTGTGTAATGGGACTAACACACTTCAAGTCCTATAGGTGCTTCTGGGAAGAAAATATAGCTCTGTGTGTGTGATGGGACTAACACACTTCAAGTCCTATAGGTGCTTCTGGGAAGAAAATATAGCTCTGTGTGTGTGATGGGACTAACACACTTCAAGTCCTATAGGTGCTTCTGGGAAGAAAATATAGCTCTGTGTGTGTGATGGGACTAACACACTTCAAGTCCTATAGGTGCTTCTGGGAAGAAAATATAGCTCTGTGTGTGTGATGGGACTAACACACTTCAAGTCCTATAGGTGCTTCTGGGAAGAAAATATAGCTCTGTGTGTGTAATGGGACTAACACACTTCAAGTCCTATAGGTGCTTCTGGGAACAAAGTATAGCTCTTTGTGTGTAATGGGACTAACACACTTCAAGTCCTATAGGTGCTTCTGGGAAGAAAATATTGCTCTGTGTGTGTGATGGGACTAACACACTTCAAGTCCTATAGGTGCTTCTGGGAACAAAATATAGCTCTGTGTGTGTAATGGGACTAACACACTTCAAGTCCTATAGGTGCTTCTGGGAAGAAAATATAGCTCTGTGTGTGTAATGGGACTAACACACTTCAAGTCCTATAGGTGCTTCTGGGAAAAAAATATAGCTCTGTGTGTGTAATGGGACTAACACACTTCAAGTCCTATAGGTGCTTCTGGGAAGAAAATATAGCTCTGTGTGTGTAATGGGACTAACACACTTCAAGTCCTATAGGTGCTTCTGGGAAGAAAATATAGCTCTGTGTGTGTGATGGGACTAACACACTTCAAGTCCTATAGGTGCTTCTGGGAAGAAAATATAGCTCTGTGTGTGTGATGGGACTAACACACTTCAAGTCCTATAGGTGCTTCTGGGAACAAAGTATAGCTCTTTGTGTGTAATGGGACTAACACACTTCAAGTCCTATAGGTGCTTCTGGGAAGAAAATATAGCTCTGTGTGTGTGATGGGACTAACACACTTCAAGTCCTATAGGTGCTTCTGGGAAGAAAATATAGCTCTGTGTGTGTGATGGGACTAACACACTTCAAGTCCTATAGGTGCTTCTGGGAACAAAGTATAGCTCTTTGTGTGTAATGGGACTAACACACTTCAAGTCCTATAGGTGCTTCTGGGAAGAAAATATAGCTCTGTGTGTGTGATGGGACTAACACACTTCAAGTCCTATAGGTGCTTCTGGGAAGAAAATATAGCTCTGTGTGTGTGATGGGACTAACACACTTCAAGTCCTATAGGTGCTTCTGGGAAGAAAATATAGCTCTGTGTGTGTGATGGGACTAACACACTTCAAGTCCTATAGGTGCTTCTGGGAAGAAAATATAGCTCTGTGTGTGTAATGGGACTAACACACTTCAAGTCCTATAGGTGCTTCTGGGAACAAAGTATAGCTCTTTGTGTGTAATGGGACTAACACACTTCAAGTCCTATAGGTGCTTCTGGGAAGAAAATATAGCTCTGTGTGTGTGATGGGACTAACACACTTCAAGTCCTATAGGTGCTTCTGGGAACAAAATATAGCTCTGTGTGTGTAATGGGACTAACACACTTCAAGTCCTATAGGTGCCTCTGGGAACAAAATATAGGAGCTCTGCCTGCCTGCCACGAACACACTACAAGTCCTATAGGTGCTTCTGGTAACAAAATATAGGAGCTCTGCCTGCCTGCCACTAACACACTACAAGTCCTATAGGTGCTTCTGGTAACAAAATATAGGAGCTCTGCCTGCCTGTCACTAACACACTACAAGTCCTATAGGTGCTTCTGGTAACAAAATATAGGAGCTCTGCCTGCCTGCCACTAACACACTACAAGTCCTATAGATGCTTCTGGTAACAAAATATAGGAGCTCTGCCTGCCTGTCACTAACACACTACAAGTCCTATAGGTGCTTCTGGTAACAAAATATAGGAGCTCTGCCTGCCTGCCACTAACACACTACAAGTCCTATAGGTGCTTCTGGTAACAAAATATAGGAGCTCTGCCTGCCTGTCACTAACACACTACAAGTCCTATAGGTGCTTCTGGTAACAAAATATAGGAGCTCTGCCTGCCTGTCACTAACACACTACAAGTCCTATAGGTGCTTCTGGTAACAAAATATAGGAGCTCTGCCTGCCTGCCACGAACACACTACAAGTCCTATAGGTGCTTCTGGTAACAAAATATAGGAGCTCTGCCTGCCTGCCACGAGCACACTACAAGCCCCTCTTTGTCAATCAATCTTTGTAACTGAATCTATCTAACTCAATCTCTGCAAGTGAATCTCTCTCTCTACCTAACTAAATCGAGCAGAGTGTCACAGAAACAGCCTGCTCAATCTGCGCCGGAACAGCATGTGACCGGCGCAGACGGCGTGGCGGCGTTTTATAGGGGGGGGCGTGTACTACAGCCCCTGAGCTGTAATTGGCTACAGGCGTCCTGCCTGTAGCCAATTATGGCTCTTCGAGTTTCCGGGGCTGTGATTGGCCAAGCATGCGGGGTCACAGTGCATGCTTGGCCAATCATCAGCCAGCAATGCACTGCGTCGGCCGCGCCGGCCGCAATGCATTGCGGGGCCGCTCGCATCACACGAACGTGATGCGAGCGGCCAAAATAGTTCTGGGCTCGCCGAGCGAGCGAACGCCCGGTGCTCGATGCGAACGTGGGTTCGCATCGAGCACCGGGCCCATCCTTACAGATGATATATGGTTCTGATCTCCATCTATCAGCAATCTTGTGTTTTCCAGGGATCCCTAGATTGCGTAACAGTACACGGTCCCCAGGCTGTAGGTCCTGTACTCTAACTTTCAGGTCAAAGTTCCTCTTATTTCGGGCCCCTCTCTGGTTAGAGGCCGCTTGAGCTTTCTCATAAGCTATCTTCAGACTGCGCCTCAGTCTGTCCACATATCCTTTGTGGGAGGCAGCAGAGGCATGGTCTAAGGAAATGCCGAAGGCCAAATCCACTGGCAATCTTGCTTCTCTCCCAAACATAAGCCGGTAAGGGGAAAAACCTGTCACATCACTTGTGGTGCAATTGTAAGCATGCACCAGAGCTGAGATGTGTTGACTCCAATGTTGCTTCTTCTCTGTTTCTAGAGTTCCCAACATGTTCAATAGGGTCCTGTTGAACCGTTCAGGCTGGGCATCACCTTGAGGGTGATATGGTGTGGTTCTAGTCTTCTCTACTCCCAGAGAATCTAGTAGCTTCCTGATCAGGCGACTCTCAAAGTCCCTTCCTTGGTCTGAGTGGATTCTCTGTGGCAGTCCATAGTGAACAAAGTACTTCTCCAAAAGTACCTTGGCTACTGTAGAGGCCTTCTGGTCCTTGGTTGGGAAAGCCTGAGCATAACGAGTGAAATGGTCGGTTACCACCAGAACATTTCCCAATCCGCTCAAATCGGGTTCAAGGCAGAGAAAATCAATGCATACCAAATCCATTGGGCCTTCACTCTGTAGGTGGCCCATTGGGGCAGCTTGATGGGGTAAAGTCTTCCTCTGAATGCATCTTGCACAGGAATGGCAATACTCCTCCACTTCGGCCCTCATGCAGGGCCAGTAAAACCGGTCTCTGATAAGTTGGAAGGTTCTCTCTGCTCCCAAGTGACCATGCTGGTCATGTAAGGCAATCAGCACAGTCTCTCGATGCTTTTCGGGGAGAAACAACTGCCACTTGTCTTCTGGTCCATCAGAGGGGCCCCTTCGGTAGACTACCCCCTGATGCACCTGTAGCTTGTCCAACTCTCTCCTCAGTAGGCGAGCTTCTTTAGAAGGGTGAAGGCGAAGTCCCTCTGGACTCTGGTCTTCCAGGGCTTCCAGGACCAATCTCCCCATGGGATCTTCCAATTGGTCACACCTTAGCTCCTTCTTGGACAGCTTCGGCAGACACTCTTCTGCCAGTTGAGTTACCCCACAGTAACACTTTGGGACTCCCACTGTGGTAACTCCTATTTCTTCAGCTCTGGATCCTCCTCTGGCTTCAACTTGTGGGTGGGATAGTTCCTCTCGGAGGGGGTCAGACTCCGGCTCACATAGGCCACTGGTCGTAGCTGGTCTTCGTACTCCTGGTAGAGTACTCCACCTAGGCCCTCATGGCTGGCATCAACATGTAGCTCATATGGTCTAGTGGGATCAGCGTAGGCCAAAACTGGGGCTGTGGTGAGACTTCTCTTCAAGGTTCTGAAAGCCTCTTCACACCTTGAGTTCCACTGGTCTTGGACCGACTCACTGGACCTCCTAGGCCCCATTCCATCTTCCTCTCCTTCTGTCTTCAGCAGCTCGTTGAGGGGTTTGGCAATGCGGGCAAATCCATCCACAAACCTGCGGTAGTAGGAGCAGAACCCCAAGAAAGACCGAAGTTCTGTAACTGTTGTGGGCCTTGGCCACGAAGTAACTGCCTCCAGCTTCTCAGGGTCTGTAGACACTCCTTTTTCAGACACTATGTGTCCCAGATAGTTCACAGAAGACTGATAGAACCGACACTTCTCTGGAGAAAGTTTAAGTCCCTCTTCACTGAGCCTCTTCAGTACTTTCTCCAATCTGGCTTCATGTTCTTCCAAAGTCTTTCCAAAGACAATGACATCGTCCAGATACACAAGGACTTCTATGAGGTTCATGTCTCCAACAGTCCTTTCCATTAGGCGTTGAAACGTAGCAGGAGCTCCAGATAGGCCCTGGGGCATCCTGTTGAACTCAAAGAATCCCACTGGGGTTATGAAGGCAGTCTTTTCTCTATCTTCTGGATGCATGGGGATTTGATAATACCCACTCTTGAGGTCCATCACACTGAACCACTTAGCTCCAGATAAACTCTGCAAGGCATCTTCTATCCTTGGCGTGGTGTACTGGTCAGGAATGGTCCTCCTGTTGAGAGTTCTGTAGTCAATGCAGAGCCTCAATGACCCATTCTTCTTCCTGACTACCACTGTTGGGGAGGCGTAGGGGCTTCTGGACTCCCTAATCACTCCCGTCTTCTTCAATTCCGCAAGCTGCTCCCTCAGATCCTCCAGATCTGCTAGCGGGACTCGCCTCACTCTCTCTCTGAATGGCTTGTCCTCTTGCATGCGGATTCGATGGGTGGCACTCCTCGCACACCCCACATCAAACTCATCTTTGGAGAAAATCTTCTCCCATCTGGTCAGCTGGGCCTTGGCTCTCTCTTTCCAAGCTCCAGGTAGGTTAGGGTTTTCCATGGAGAGTTTCTTCCAAACATCTTCTCCTTCACCCGTCCCCTTCACTTCTGACCAGCCAACTGGGACAGCAGGACTCACCTGTCCCAGAAGCATCCTGGCAGGGATCTCCACGGGCTGCCCCGTGGGGTTCCTCACACTGACAGGGACTCTTCCTCTTGCCTTCTTCAGGTCCTTGAGTGAGATTACTTCTGGTATCACTTCCAGACCTGAGTGACCCTCCATTGGGTCAGGTTCCAACATTACAAAGGGGCCAGGCTGCTCCCAAGTAAGTTTCACCGTGGCTCTCATGCAGGTCACCTCTCCAGGCTGTAACACTACTCCTTCTTTTCCAAGCCTCCATACCCGTCCTATCCCCTCACTTGGGGTCTTCTGCTCTAGGACCAACCGCTGATAGGCTGCCTTCAGCATGGGATGGATCTTGGGAGTTGAAAGATTCTCTTTCTTCACCAGGGGGGTCAGAAGCCTTCTGACTAGGTCCGTGTTCGTCCCTATGATCAGGGACGTCTTGCTGGTTCCTGGTGGGCGGGGACACACCACTGCTAAGGTGTCGAACACTTCAGACTTCCCAGCTACGGATGGGTCAAACGTCAATCTGATGGGTAAGTATCCATCATAGGGGAAACTCTGAGTTCCCAATCCCCTTATCTCCAACTCTTCTATCTTCTGTATAGGCAGATGACTCAGGTATCTGTCATAGAAGTCCCTGTACAACAGGGTCACTTGTGCTCCAGTGTCTAGGAGGGCCTTCGTGTACACTCCTTCCACCTGGATGGGTACAGTAGGGGATGGACCAACTAGCTCCTCTGGGTAGGGCCTAGTTGATGCTGTCCTCTTCTTTGGACTCTTTGCTTTACCAGCACTTGATTTGCACTTGCTCCTTTCTTGAGCCTGGTATGCATTGATTTTCTCCCTCTTAGTGGGAGTGTGAACCCGTTGAGGGATATTGTTATCTCTCACTTTGAAGAGTTCACGTCTAGGAGTGCTGTGTCTCTCCGGAGGGGTCTTGCCCCCTTTCTCTGGAGTGCACCTTGGTTGAGGATCCCTGGGCCCCTTCTGAGGGGTTTGGTCTCCTCGCTTTCTCTTCTTATTACGCTTCTTGGAGCTCACTGAAGGTGATGGGCACCCGGTTGACTCCTTCACCGGGGCCCTTTGGCGTTTCCCGCCGGCTGGCGGCTTTCTGCCTTCTTCTTCTTGGGACTGGCACATACAGCTGCAATATGGCCAATTCCTCCACAATTAAAGCAAATCATCTCACCGTAGTCAGGTGGGGATGCTGGTGCTGAAACAGCTGGAAATAATTCCCTCCTGCTTGTCTCTTTCTTGGGACTGGGCGTCTCTTTCGCCACTAGAGATGTCAGTATCTCCATCATCTGGGACATCTGCAACTTCAGGGCATCTACCTCTGTCTCTCTTTCAGGGGTTAAGGCCGACCTGACCGTGGCCACTGGAAGTCTTGTAGACCCCATCACCTGCTTCTCCCTTTTCTCTTCCAACATGGCCTCTTCTTCTCTGACCATTCGAATGAGATCAGGGTAGTCCAGGCTCTTCCCATCCTGCCGGGTGCGTAGAATTAGTGCGACAGGGTCCAAGGGTTGGGCTCCCCTCATCACCTGCTGGGCACGGGCTTCATCTACCTTCCCTGGATCTATCCCCTTCTTCAGGATAATCCTATGCAGGATCTTGTCTATGCGTCCCATGTACTCTGACAGCTTCTCCCCTGTCTTCTGGTAACAGTGTTCCAGTTGATAGGTAAGTTCTGTGACTTTTTCTGTCCCACCAAACACACCTTCCAGGATGTCTATGTAGTCCTGGGCAGTGCAATCCTTTTTACTCGTCTTCAGATTGCGTATGGCCTCTAAGGCAGGTCCTTTTAGGCTCTCAACAATCCTTTGCTTCTTTCTGCCTTCTGAGACCTCCCATTCTTCTAGGGCCTGCGTGGCACCATCTAACCACTCTTCAAATCCCTCTTCTCCCGAGGGTACAGGTGTCCTCCCAGAGAACATCCGGAGTTTCCTGTATCCCGACATTGGGTAATCCCCGGGGTCTCTTCTGCACTGAGTCACAATTTCCCCTAGGACAGCACACAGTTCTGCACTAAGAGTAGTCTGTGTGGGTGCGGGACTTTCCGCGCCCTTCTGCTCTTCCTTTTTAGGGGATAGAATGGCTTTCATAGGAGAACCTTCTCCCTTGCGCGGCAGCGCATGCAGCACTTGGTAGGCCTGACCATTCGGTGCCTGTATGCTTTGGCTCCTGAACTGCTCTGGAGTCTCTTCCTTCCATTCTATTAAGGCGTATGTGTATCCAGCATCATTTCTCATGTCCATTATCCATGACTTCTGGCATGGGGATAATGACATTATGAGCTGCTTGACTGCCTCTCTCTGCCACATCCCTGGCAGTTCAATGACTGCTGCTGCGGCTGGGTCAGCGGCCCATGTTGCGGACCACCGTCCCACTTCTATTGGGTCCATGCCGGTACCTTCTGGCGGCTTTTCCCGCTGACTCAGGATCCCGGATTACGAGCCCCCACGTGTAGCGCTACCCCCAGTTAAGAGAGCCGCTGGTTTGTTTTGGGTCCCTGAGTACAGCTCCACCAACCCCCGGCAATTTGGCTCTACCCGCTCTGGCACAGTTAGTAAAGGGGTACGTCCCTATGCACATAAAACTTAGCTTATACTCGAAGTGTAATTGGTATGAACTCACAAGCAGACTGCTGAAATAAGAATAACTGGCTTTACTTTTGTCAGTAAGGAAAAGAAATAGCAACATGCGTTTGAACATATGACTTACAATACTTTAGCAGGTCCCTGCAATATGCACTTAAACATGTACACACATATGTAACAACTGGCAGTGGGGAAACGGAGCGCCCAGTGTGGCGACCGTCTGCTATGCACCCCTGAGGTGCAATAAATCTATCTGCGTCTACCTAATGGACCAGGCCTGATCCCTAGCAATAGAGCTCAGTCCTTGTACTAGTACAGTGTTCTTCACCGGCAATGAATCTGTAGAGGTGGTGCACATGTAGCTTTAAATGGTGTCTTTGTAATCCACAAAAAGTAACATTGCTGCTCTGAGGTAAATTGCGCCTAGGCAGTTCAATAGGCATAAAACGTGTGTGTCAATGCAGGATGAGCCTTCCGGCTCTCTCACCAATCCTTGGGGTACCGTCCTCCGATCCGGTCCCTCTAATGGCGGCTCTGGTCTCTTCAATGGCGGCGTCCGGTCTCCTCAGTCACAGCCCTGAACTCCGGTCATCAGCTCCGTCCGACCGACAGTAAGGGGAAGTCTCCGCTCCGCTGCTGTGGACCCTGAGGGGTGAGAGTCTCACTCCATCGGCTGCAAGGCCCAGGCTTCAGGCCTTCAGCTCCGGTCCGCACAGGTGTCTCTGTTGGCTGCAGTCTCCGCGTCACACGCTCTGTCAGCAGAGGCAGGCCAGTCCTGTCAGGCCTCAGAAGAGGAAGTGTCCCAAGAGGAAGAGGCGGTCTCCGCTCTTCCCTTTTATAATCTCCCCCAGCAGCCTCCCGGGCGGAAGTCAGCAGCCTGGGAGCCTGGGGAATTATGGGAAACGTAGTCTCTTCTTCTAAAAGGGGTAGAACCCCGCTACACATAGAATATACTAAACACCTTAAAGATTATATAGAATGTGCCCGTTGAACCCTCAGAATTGTTGGATATGTGGGTATACTCCAGGAGATTTTATCCATATATTCACTATAGCGGTGTTCACTATAGTCAGTTGCTATAGAAAAAATATCCCCACTAGGGCAAAGAGAACACAAGTAAGTCTGCTGATTTTCAATGCGAGAAAGGCAATAGTACTGAATTTGAAAAATACAGAAGCTCCCTCATTCGCCTTTTGGAAATATTTAGTAAACTACAACTTGCCGCGGTATAGAAAAATATGAGAGAGTCTGGGCAAGCTGGATAGTAGAACCTTCAACAGCTTCTGGGAAATCCAAAGAGTGAACAGCTAGAATAATAAGAAAGAAAGCAATAAGATGTTGGAACAACAAACCACACCATCAACACAAAGGTTTAGGGGGAAGAATTAATGTTTTTTATTTGTTTTTTTAATTATTAAGAAAAGTTATGTGAAAGCTCCTGCGAGAGTGGGAAAGTTGAAGATTGAAAGTACATGTTGTAATATGTTTTTTTCTATTTGGAAAATTAATAAAGAGATTTAAAGGATATTAGGATCTTAATATCATTTGATTAGTATTACTCACTTCTACCTACAGATGCCTCTTAAACTTGATTGGTTGTTTTGTGTCCTTAAAGAGAAACTGTAGTATGCTCACATATTTTGTAATAAAAATATCTTTGCCATTCTGAAGCTTCCCCCCAACCACTTTGCATATTGTTTTTTATATACTGTGATTTTGTACTTACCAAATATGCTGCAGAAATCTCCCTCCACTAAGTCTGGCTGTAATCATTTTAACTGTGGGCAGTGAATGCTGCCTGTTCACTTCCTGGATTTACACAGACACACAGGAGGCACACCTCCAGCTCTCATTGGCCCTCTTATGACTCATCCCCCCTCCCTTCCTGGCAAACTCTTGCGGCTTCACTGCCTGTTTCCTACTGCGCAAGCGCGAGTCGCACGGCGCTTTGTAAATGGGCGGCTGTCTTCTGGGACACACACAGGTCCCAGAAGACAGCGCGCCCCATTTCCCAGGAGGCAACGCGAGGGATGAAGAGAAGGAACAGCTCCGCGGAGAAGGAAGTGGCAGATTAGGACGACTGCCTAGCAACAGCCATTTCTGGTAAGTATAAACATTTATTTATTTTCAATAATTTTTTAATGTATTTTAAGGAGCCTTTTTATGTATTTTTTTTTTTTTTAGGGTGGACCTCCGCTTTAAAGTTTCATTTTTTCCAATGGCAACAAAGAAATACATTTCCACATACTCGCCCTTCCATATAAAATCCTTCACTTCCGGTTTTAGATGGGCACCCAAAGGCCCTTCAAAACCCACATACACATAGCATTTCTGCAGAATTTGCCAGACGTACCCCATCAACCAATCAATCAATCGAGACACTCTTTTGTCAGCCGCTTTGTTGTTCGAAGCCTTACCAGCTGTAGTTACCGCAGGCGCTGTTGACCGGAGGAATCTGACGGTCCCGCACCCGATATCTGCTGAGCTGTCAACTAAGCCCTATGGAGCCCCCTTGATTAGAGAGAGAATAAGAACAAGAAATAGGACATGACACAAAAGGCTCACCTGGCTGCCTCTGTCCCTCAGGACATCCAGCTGCAGATCCAAATCTCCGTGCAGCGTGCAGGAGTTCACCATCTACAGAGCCGCAGAGCACCCCTTCCCACCGGCTCTGTTCACCAAGCCGTGCTGTCACTCTCTCCCCTCAGCAAACTCCAGGGTGCAGTTGCCAGCCCCAGAGTCCGGCAGGCACCCGCTGATGATATCAGCAGCCGCCGCCACACCAGAATCCCCGGGCGCTCCCTCTCCTACTCCCACTCTGGGCTCTGTGAGGGGTGGAGGAAGCCTCACCAGCCAACGCTGGGCTCCTTCCATCCACGACGCACGCTCTGTGATGCCTGGACACAGGGGAAAGCTGCCACCCGCATCTTCTGTCACTGGGGACCCTGGCCGCTCCCGGGACCTGGCCAGCACCTGCCACTCCCACACTGGGTCGCACTAGACACAGGCAGGGAGCCTGTATAGCCAGCCGCACCATCCACACTGCGAAGGTGTGAGGGCAGGGGAGTGGGTGCTAGATGAAAACACTTCCTCCCTGGGTTCGCCATAGACGGGGATTCCTCCCGACTCGCACACCAGGGGAAGCAGGCATGCGCTTGGCTAGTGGGGTCAGAGGGTCCCTTGAGGGGCTCCCAGACACAGGAATGAAGCGCTTAGAAGGTCTAGACCTCCTAGCACGTGGGCAACTAGAAGAGGGCCCAGGAAAGACCTGCCTGGGCTTTTTTAATAAGTCTGATAGTTTGTCTCGTAGCCATTCATGGCCTCTGGCCACAGTGGCAGCTCTAAGCTGGGACAGCATGTTGTCCAAGTCACCAACCTTTTGTTCTGCCTACAGGTAAAATCCAGAACAAAGAAGAAAACTGTCTGATGCTGTGATGAGCTCTGACTGAGCTGTGACGTGATCCCCCTGTTAGCAGAGTATTTAAATCAGGCTGAAAGCTTGTTGTCTGCAGTAATACGGCTTTACTTTCTTGGAGAAATATCAATGCATGTCTTTACAGAATGGAGAAACATGAATTCAGGAACAATGAGCATCCAAGTACATAGAGGATAGACAAACATCCTGTAATAGCATAGATAACATAACTATACACTATAATACTACAGCGCCACCTGCTGCTTAGACAGGTGTAATGCATATGCAGTATATAATCAGTTTATAAACAACTTTGCTGTTGTACTTTTCCAACCCCCACAACCCACTACAGGTCACACCCTGTGTCTTGAACTCTTCAATCTGCTAAGCAGACTGCATCATATCAAAATCACCCACTAATACTCCACCTCTTCTGCAGGCCCCAGTCATGCTGGCCCTCCTCCTAGTTTCACTCAGCTCCAGGCCATATACAGTATAAGGCTGTTTGAAATTTTACCAGATGTGATACCACTACCACCTTTTCCAATAAGATTTAGTAACCTTTTTTAGTTACATACAACACTAAAAGGACTCTCCTGCCTTCTCCCACTTCTTTTTTTTTTGTTTGTGTATTCCCAATTTCTTGTTCTCTAAAAGCAAGCCAGATCCAAAGGACATTTGAAGTTATATGCAGACACCTGGGTGCCTGTGTTATTTCATACTCAGAGTCATAGTTAATCTTTTACCTTATCTTACTTTATGAAGCGGAAAGGTATAAAGTTCGCCAATTATCTCCTCCCTTGTTTTTGTATAAACACAGTACAAACATACCCTCTGCGTGATCTTGTGATGGCGTCTGCTGATCTGAGAAAAGAGCTGGAGTGTTCAATTTGTCTGAAGGTTTTTAAGGATCCTGTAACATTGCAATGTGGACACAACTTCTGCCTGGATTGTATCACTCATGAGTTTCAAACAAATAGTAGGATTGAAGGTTATGTACACCAATATGAAGTCTTCTCCTGTCCACAGTGCAAAGAAGAGTTTTACAGATTGGATGGAATTATAAAGAACGTAAACCTGCGTAACATGACAGAGCGTTTATTCAGTAAGTGCCCCACTGCTTCTGGGACCATCTGTACCTTTTGTGTAGACTCTCTTACACCTGCGGTACAATACTGTCTGCACTGTGAAGCTTCTCTCTGTGATAATCACCTGGCAGTCCACAGCAAGTCAGTACAACATGTCTTAACTGATCCCATCACTCATTTGGAGATCGAGAAATGTCCTGACCATAATAAAAGCCTGGAGTATTACTGCACTGAGGACTCTGCTTGTATCTGTGTTTACTGCTATCTGATTGGCGAACATAAAGGACATAGATCAGCTGATAAAATTAAGGTTACTGTTTTGCGTGAAGACCTTCGTACACAACCAAAAGATCTGGAGGCAACCAGAAGAGTCTCTACACAGGATGTAGAGAATTCTCTCCCAGTCTCTGATCTGATCCAGGAGCAGAAAAAAAAGATGGTCTCCAGTGAGATCCTGCACACTGAGCTGTTGAACAAAACTGATCCACTGCCTGACTTACAGCACTCAGGTGAGCTGAGTATTACTGAAGAGGGAGATGTTGTTGAGGTTATGTAAGGTTGTTGAGGTTATGTAAGTTAAGCTGTCCATTGCTGTTAATGTTACATTTTAAGAAAAAAAACAAAAACTATGAAAAACCTGAAAAACAAAAAAGACGTTATCCTTCCATTTGTGGGACCCTGAGAGAGTAATATGGCCTCCAGCCATGGGGGGGGGTGCTAACCCACATTTTAGCACACATGCTATACTCATATCATATTCTGTAATGTATGTCAATGGGCCTATTTTAGTCTGTGTACTATGGTCGTACACCCTAATGTATGACCTGTGTGAAAGAGCCCTTATTTTGGTCATAAAACAAACCTAGTGCTTCTGCTGGTGTGTGTATCTGTGATTTCTGGCCAACAGAAATTAATGGAAGGGTCTAAGGTAGACAGTTTTTACATTCTTTCTGGTCAAAAACCATAAAAGTTATGGGACTTTGGTCTTCACTTTGTTTGGCATCCCATAACAGGGACACATTGCCATAATGTGGACTGATATGGACTATGAGAAGCACGCCAGTGCCTGCTCAGTGCAGAGTCTGCAGACACACAGCCCCGGGCTCTTCCCCTCTGCAAGCCGAGTATGTGACCTGACCCGAGTGGGGGCGACACAGACATATTTACTATATTGTCCTGTGCTCACTCAGTAGTCTTTATCTGATATTTTCTTCTCTATTTGTGGGGTGCCTGTGGATTGCTTTGGCTTTTTTGTCTTGTTTTTTTTGTAGATAAAAGGTGCTTGAAAGGGTTGTAAATTGCCACTTTATGAACCGTTTGGATGGGGTTGGGTTCAGTAGAGCTGATTCAGGTTTTTGGATGGAGGGACACTACTCTACTGACACCACCCACTGTCCAACTGATGCCATCCACTGCCCTGCTAACACCATCCACTGCCCTCCTGGCACCGTCCATTGCACTCCTGACACCGTCCACTGCTCTCCTGACACCGTCCACTTCCCTCCTGACATCGTCCACTGTCCTGCTGACATCGTCCACTGCCCTCCTGACACCATACACTGCCCTGCTGTCATGTCCACTGCCCTACTGACACAATCCACTGCCCTCCGGACACTGTTCACTGCCCTCCTGACACAGTCCAATGCCCTACTGACACCACCCACTGCCCTACTGACAACGTCCACTGCCCTACTGACAACGTACACTGCCCTACTGACAATGTCCACATGTCCCAGGATATAGCTTTGGACACGGCAGCGTCTCTGTCCATAGTCAGCAGGCATCGGGTGCTACACCTCCAGTTCGGGTTTCCAATCTCCCCAACATGGTCGCTGGCACCCTTCCATGCTCCACCAGCGAGCCTTCCAGATGTTGTTAACCCCTCCATGCCCATATACTTCCTGTGGTATTGTTGGCTTTAATCATTGGCTTTTTAGTGTAGTGTAGTGTTCAGTGTAGAGTAGTGGTCAATGTAGTGTAGTGTAGTGTATAGTGCAGTGTAGTGGTCAGTGGAGTGGACAGTGTAGTGTGGTGTGGTGGACAGTGTAGTGGTCAATGATGAAGAATTCTGATATGCACTCTTCTGTTATACATACCCTGCTGGCTAATCCTGCTCGACTGGCATCCAAAGACTACCCCCAGTAGTCTCTGGATGGCTTAGCGATAACCAGGTCTCAACAGTCCAGAAATATCTGATATTAAAAACATGTTGAGCCTTCCAACACTCCCAGTGCTGCCAATCAAAGCCAGTGATGAGGGAGCAGGGCCCAGTCCTGCTGTCTGTGTCAATTGACGCAGCAGCGGAGCTTGGGAGCAAGCATGCACAAGTGCCCACAGGGGAAGTGGCTTTCCATGGGTGGGGGGGTCACTGGACAAAGAGGAGGGGCCAGGAGCGTTGACAGGGTACCGGAGAAGAGGGGGTTCAGGGCTGCTCTGTGCAATTCCATTGCACAGAGCAGGTAAGTATAGACGTGCTTGTTTTTTTGTATTATTATTATTATTTTACCCTTACAATCTCTTTAATACTTCCTGTACACTGACTGCTTTGCACACCATTAAAATCATCAGATACACATTAAACACCTAGTAAAGATTCATTTAATTTGAAGATGGAGCAAAAATGTGGAAGGTGGACAAGGCAGATACGAAAAAGCAGAGAAGGATGGTTAGCTGACGACTGCATGCATATTGAGTTTTGTATTGTGTTGTGAAAGGTGTTGTCACATTGTTGCATGTGCTCCTGGTAGAGACAAGTGGCAGCACCTACACACATTGTCCAGGCAGGGTTCACCACTGTCACTATTAAAAAGTCCGTTCAGAGCAATGATGTGCAGGTGATGCTGGAATGAGAGCATTTTGAAAAGAACGTCCCTTAAAATGGGGAGGGGAGAATAGCAGCAATGAGATGGAAAAAATAAAAAATTGTAAAATTGGTATTATTATTATACAGGATTTATATACAGGGCCGGACTGGGAATAAAATTCAGCCCTGGAAAAAATTTCATACCAGCCCCACAGCATTATTATACCAGCGCAACAGCATAACGTCATTATTTTCTGGTTCATGAAAGGGAAAACCATACATTTTAAAGCACATTTGAAGAGTGTATTATATACAGAAAAGACAGATATGAAATCACATAGGGCTTTATATAAATAAGCACATTCCAGTTAAAAGTGGTCAATCATCAAGGGGGACCCCAGGAACTCAGAACGTGGGGGGGCACCACCTTTCGCAGAAAGTATACAGTAAGGTAAGGGGGGGTGGGTTACTGATATAAGGGGGGAACCTTTATATCAGTGCCCCCTTACATTATCGTATTCACTCCCCCCTTACATCAGTGACTACCACTTCAGTGACAGCCTAACGGTGCTGTCACTGACCTCCTCTCAGGTGCACCAAGCAGGGCTCAGTCAGTCGGCTCCAGCTTGGTGGCTCTGGTTTTCCTATAGTCTCCTCTCCACAGTCCACACATGTCTTACTTCTCCCATGAGCCCCATCCTGGCGGCGCTCCCACTCTTCACTCCTCTTCAGACTCCCTCAGAGACTGCAGACATGATACAAGAGCTCAATGCAGCCTCACCAGTGCCCATCAAATGCAGCTTTACTGTGCCGTGAAATCAGTCTCACTGTGGCCATCAATGCAGCCTTACTGTGCCCATGAATGCAGCCTCACTGTGCCCATCATTGCAGCCCCTCCTGTGCCCCATGTCCCAGTCTGCAGTCTGTGGGAAGATGTGTTGTTGATGCTCGGTACAGTACCTTGCATGCCAGCAGGATATCCATGATGGCCAGCAGCAGGCAGGGGCTGTTCTCGTTTTGAATGGGGACAGTGCTCCTTCCAGAGGATCTGTTTGCTGTGAGATGGAGTGGTCCCTGGCCACCTGCACTTTCAGCTGTCCTCATTTTCCGGCCCCAGTCAGCCTGTCCCCTGGTCCTGGGGAAGTGGAGAGCACTGGGTGTGAGCTGGAGAGAAGAGGGAGCAGAGAGTACTGGCGGGGTTGGAGAGCACATGGCACGGGAGGCTGAGAGCACTGGGGGGGGGGGTAAGAGTGTGGGGTGGTGAAGAGCACTGGACGGGAGCTTGAGAGCACTGGGGGGAAGAAAAACAAGGCTGGAGAGCACTGGGGGGGAGCTTGAGAGCACCGGTGGGGGCTAGAAAGTACAGGGGTGGAAAGCACGGGGGACTGGAGAGCACTGGTGGGGTTGGAAAGCACATGGGTGGGGGCAAAATGCAGGGGGGGTGGAGAGTGCTGGGGGAGGAGCTTGAGAGAGCACTGGAGGGGGAGCCAAAAACGCGGGGGGAGGGGGCTGGACAGCACTGTGGGGAGTGGGGAGCACTGTGGGGGGCACTGGGGTGGGGGCTAGAGAAGGATGGGGAGAAAGAAAGAACAGGGGTGGGGAGCATGGGGGGGGGGGCTGGAGAGCACTGTGGGGGTTGGGGAGCACGGGGGGGGGGGGCTGGAGAGCACTGTTGGGGGTGGGAAGCAATGTGGGGGGTGGAGAGCACTGGGGTGGGGGCTAGAGAAGGATGGGGAGAGCTGGAGTGCACCAGGGGCAGAAAGAACAGGGGTGGGGAGCACGGGGGAGCGGCATATAGAGGAAATTAGCTTTCTATATTCCTCCATGCAGCCGCTGAATGCTTGATTCTCCTCCTCTCCCTCCTTCAAGCATTCAGCGGCTGCATGGAGGAATATAGAAAGCTAATTTACCTCTATATGTGGCCCCCCTGCTGATCCCCCTATCCAGGCACACAGGGCCGGCTATACTCACAGGCATCTCCTCCTCCTGTGTTTCACGGAGCTGGCCGGGTGTTCGGCGGCCGCGCTGTAACACGGTCCCGCCCCCCTAGACCGGCTTGTGTGATAGGTGGAACACTGATTCTATCTACTATCACACGAGCCGTTCTAGGGGGGCGGGACCGCGTTACAGCGCGGCCGCCGAACACAGACACGGCCAGCTCCAAGATCACAAGAGCAGGGAAGCACTGTAGCCGCAAAGCGGCCCCAGGGCAGGCAGCCTACCGCCCAGTCCGGCCCTGTTTATATAGCGCCAACAGTTTGCACAGCGCTTTACAACATGAGGGCAGACAGTACACTTACAATACAAATCAATACAGGAGGGATCAGAGGGCCCTGTTCGTTAGAGCTTTCAATCTAAAAGGGAGGGTCAAGTGGAAACAAAAGGTAATAACTGTGGGGGGTGAGCTGATGGAGAAAATGAAAAAACAGTTGTTAGGTGTGGGTAGGGTAGGCTTCTCTGAAGAGAAGGGTTTTCAGGGATCGTCTAAAACAGGGGTGCCCAATATTTTGAAGAGCGAGGGCCACTAAAGCGACTAAAGCCCCATACACACGGTCGGACTTTTTCATCAATTTGGTCCGATCGGACAAGGTTGTTGAAAAATCAGACCGTGTGTATGCACCATCGGACAGTGTTCGTCGGTTTGTCCGTCGGACAAAGTCTTATCTCCTGCTGGAAAGATTTCCCTTCAACCCGGTCCGATCACACCAAATCCGAGCGTGTGTACGCTTGTCCGACCGGACAAAGTGCTACGCATGCTCAGATCACATTACAAGACCAAAGCTATTGGCTACTAGCCTCTACGTAGTCCCGTCGTAGGCAACAAACGTCACCACGTTCAGAATGATCGGATTTTCCGACAACTTTGTCCGATCGTGTGTACGCAAAACCAACATCAGACAAAGTATGACGGACATGGTCCGACGGACCTGGTCCACGGATTGTCCGCGCGTGTGTATGGGGCTTTAGTGGCGGGCAACAATGAGTAGAGTGGGCGGATGACAGGTCCATGTCCACTCTGCATATGCAGAGTGGACACAGACACAGCCCACTCTACTCTATGGGCCCTCAGATCCGATCAGATGGAAGGGGACGGATCCACTTCCGTTTTTTTTTAGCAGATCGGATCTGAGGTAGGCGGGTGTAAACGGACACAAGTCCAATTGGGTTGGATCGATCCTGTAAAAGGGGCCTAAGGCAGCTTTTAGACTGACGGTCTGTGGTCTACCCACGCCGCAGGTGCAGCACAGTTCACCTGTGGTTTTCCTGTGGGTTAGCTGCACTTTGCCATAGAATTCTATTATCCTGCAGGTTTGGTGCACTTTCTGAAAGCACCCAAACCCGCAGGTAAAACCAGAAGTCTATGGCTCAGCGCAGGTAACATGCAGGTGCACCTGCAGATCAGTTTGAAAGCAGCCCAGTAACCACTGCAGAACAGATATGCCCATATATACACTGTGATTTTAGTAAAAAAATTACCATTGATAACAGTTTTCCATTCAGTTATCGCCAGCTGTTGCTGTCCCAGGCAGAGCGCATTTGGTATAACTCCGCCTATGACAGGAGCTGACGCTATACAGGAAGCGTTGGCTTATGCGGCTCTGATCTGCAATCGCTTGCTTCCTCTACCGTCGGCTTCATTCACAACACTGATGCTCTGGGATGGCGGGTCGGCAACTTGCAATCTGGGTTTGCCAACCCGCCATCCCAGGGCAAGAGGTCGCGGGCCACATCAGAGGGCTCCCCGGGCCACTGGTTGGGCTCCCCTGGTCTAAAAGCTCATAGAGTAGAAGATAAGCGGACAGATTGGGGTAAGGCATTCCATAGGATTGGAGAGGCTTTAGAAAAGTCCTGGAGGCGAGCATGGGAGAAGGTGACGAGGGAGCTAGAGAGCAGAAGGTCTTGAGAGGAACGAAGAGAACAAGTAGGTTGGGATTTAGAGACTAGGCTAGTGATGTAGCTGGGGGCTAAATTGTGGATGGCTTTGTACGTAGTTGTTAGTATTTTGAATTTAATTCTTTGGCTGAACGGAAGCCAGTGGAGGGATTGACAGAGTGTTTTATGATATTTGTTTTAAATTGCACTTGTTTCATATATATTGCTTTAGCAAACTAAATGTCATCCAAAAAAAAGTTTACATCTACTTTAAGATTCTTGCTTTTTTCTGCTGTCAGAAATCATGTCTCCTGATCTGAAAAAGGACCTGGAATGTTCCATCTGTCTGAACATTTTTACGGATCCTGTGACCCTGAGATGTGGACATAACTTTTGCTGTGACTGTCTTAGTCGTGACCTGGAAACACACAAGGTACTTGAAGGTGTTATCTTTGAGATGGAATATTACTTCTGTCCAGAGTGTAAAGACAGGTATTCTGAGTCTGACATGCCTAAGTGGGTAAGCAACATAACCCTACATAACATGGCAAAGATTTTACTTAGCCAGACCAAGAAGAGCCTGACTGCTTCTGGGACCATCTGTACGTATTGTGTGGACTCTCCTACACCTGCTGTCCAATCCTGTCTGCACTGTGACGCTTCTCTGTGTGATAAACACCTAAAAGTCCACAGCAAGTCAGCACAACACTTTTTAACTGATCCCATTACTTCACTGGAGATGAGCAAATGCTCCGATCATAATAAAATACTTAAGTATTACTGTACTGATGACTCTGCCTGGATCTGTCTCTACTGCTGTCTGATTGGGGAGCACAAAGGACATAAGACAGTTACCAGAGGAAGCTGGAAAAATAATGACGCCACTCTCTAAACCTGGCTGACTTAGGCATCTGTAAAGCTGTAAAGTTCTTGTTCTGACCCTATCAGAACTGAATAAAACTGTATTGAAATGGCACTTGTGACATTTTAATAAAGTTCTGTGAAAAAAAAAAAAAAACGAAACAGTACGAAAAGTTAGGATTGGTGCATAGGCACTGTCTCCCTCTCGCTTACCAGTGGCGATGCCTTCAGCACAGCTCACTGGTGGGAACAAGCCCTTCATCTGCAAACAAAGGCTTAAAATGGTTAAAACGTAACTCCACTTTTGTTGAGAAAAAAACATTCCCCTCTGGGTGATCTATGTACATTGCAAGAATTCTAACAACCTTTGTTGCAGATTCCTACCTTTTGTTATTCTGAAGAAATCCCTGTTTGTTCCTCTGAGCCTTTGTGATGAGTAGAGCTCTGCTGGACCTGCATCCCTTTACAAGTGTTCCTACAGGGAGTATCTCACCAAAAATTACATTACAAAAAAAAAAAAAATACATTTTTGTTGCAGGGGATGCCTGAAATCTGACTTGTATCTCAGGCAGACTTCGGGGAAAGTTGGGAAGCCAATCACACAAGCAGGAAATTATGTTTCAGGGGGGTGGTCAGTACACACTCTGTGTACAGAACAACTCAATGTAGTCATATTGCACTGCATTTACAGATAATTATAGCGGCTGCAGATTGAAAAGGAAAGGTAATTTTTAATAACATTCAATTACAATATGACTTGTGTCGCAATTGTATACGCTATATTATTTTTTCTTTTATTTGCTATTTTTTTCCCCAAAAAAGTGGAGTTACCCTGTAATAAAGGGTTAAAATTTTATTTTAAAAAAGTTTTTTTTTTGTTTACACATAGCAGTAAATCATAAATGAAAGCTACAATAGGCCCCTTTCACACCAGTGGACAGATTGGGTCCGCCCGTCTGTTTTTCAGGCAGACCCGATCAAACCACCCATTGTTTGCTACATGTGTCCGCTGACACCCGCCAGGCATCTGATCCAATAACATCTGCTAAAAACAGCCATACGTTCGCCATCTGCCTGGCAGATTTGATTGGATGACAATCAGATAGAAATGGGCATGCATTAAAGTTTCCAATCGACCGCCCTATAGAGTAGAGCGCTCTGCATAGCAGGGCGGACATAGACCTGTCATCTGCCTGCTCAGCAGGGATCAGCGGAGAGATACCTCGCTGAGCAGGTGGATCCGTTAGGACAGATCCGCTTCATCTGACAGGTGCCA
The DNA here is from genome assembly GCA_028564925.1 of Lithobates sylvaticus. Taxonomy (NCBI): domain Eukaryota; kingdom Metazoa; phylum Chordata; class Amphibia; order Anura; family Ranidae; genus Lithobates; species Lithobates sylvaticus. The sequence goes on along the minus strand of CM053029.1, from coordinate 154,541,639 downwards.
TAATAATTTTCATGTAGATCAGGACCTAAGCTGTCAAACTCAGTCCTACAGATTACACGGGGAGAATGCTGCTCCCTATGCCCCCCCCCCCCGCTCTGCACTCTTTATTAACACAGGGAGACCACCAACTATCAGTTTGACAGCTCAGACTTGCACAGTGCAGGAAAATAACTATTTGATGCAGAGGTAGGAGAGGCTCCTGCCCAATTGCGCCCCCCACAGCATGTTGCCCATGGTGGTTTCCTCTTCAGCCTCTACCCCAGCCTGGCCTATAAAGAAAAAAAATGATCACAAGCATGAAAAAAAATGAAAGCTCGCACAGAAAAACTACCTTCAGATTAACTGTAGTATAATGAATAAAAATGTGTTAATGCTGTATAGTTTTATGTTCAATCATCTTGAAAGATCAAATAAAAAAATCCTGATTCACTGGTAATGCACAGTTTTAAATGAATGGCAATGGCAGTAAATCTTGGTGGCACACGTCCTCTTCATTCACTACAGCAAATCAAATATCAAAACACAGAACACCAAAACCTCTAATTGCCTGCAAAAAGCTTTTATTTGCACTAAAGAGGTTTTTGCATTCCCATTCAAGTCTATAGGAATGCAAAATCAGCTTGAAATAGGGTCAATTGTAGGTCTGAAGAAGGTCAAATGCACCTATGAATGAATTAAAAAATAATTATATGGTGGAACCTGTAGCCTCTCAGCAAATTACACACAGAATTTCTTGTTAAAAGTCTCTTTATTACCTCTGCATTTAATGTTTTAGAGCACAATGTTGTGTCGGGTAATGCACTTATTTATGGCTGCTGATATTGTACTGTTCTTGCTGATATCCAAGACAATATCTGCGAACCTCTCCATTGTGTTGGATTTATGACACTGCTTAATAATTTCTTGCTTGTTGGATATTGTCATTGCTACTTACTTTTTTTTTTCAATAAAGTTATCTGTTTCAAGTAAAAAAAAAAAAAAAATCTTTATATATAAGGTAGATTCTTGTTTAGATAGATAACTATTCATTTACTGCATTTATCTGTCTTCATTTAATTCTTAACAAAACAATTATATGATGTCATATTCGACTAGAGATATACTTTCGTGTAATAAGGTTATCTTAACGTTACGATGTAAAAGTGTTTTCTTTACTCATTACATTCAATGTTTTCTGATAATCTTAAATAAAATACTTGAACAAGAAAAAAAAAATCTCTTTATTAATACATATATTAAGACAATCGCATGAATTAAATTTGAGAAACTCCACTTTAAAAACAATGAAGTACAGCAACAGTTGATAATTATAATCACACCCTTTAAGAGGCCAAACTGAAGTATCAATTCAATCATACATGATCACTGTATGTATTCCAATTCAAGTCCATGCATCTAGGATTAATAACAATCAACTACTGATCAGTTGGTTGAAGATGTGGCTCACTTTACATGTTTCGCTTGTAAAAGGGTCTTCGTAGTTGACTAAATTTGGGAACCAAAGTACAAGTCTCTACACCTCTTCTAATCCTGCTAAAACACTGTCCCTCCTGCTAAGGGATGAACCTTCTGACATCTTGTGCCCTGCTCCCTACTATAGGCCACCACATGTCATTTCTGTCCATAGACCTTTCCATCCTGAAGAAGGAACATCCACACAATAAATAGATTCACTGCATTTTACCGGTGATGTTCAGGAAGCAGCAATACATTCCGGAGTCACTTAACATACACAGTCAATCACATAGTGGATGGTCTGCAGTAGTCACAGGTGAAAGCATGTGCAGTACTTTAGCAGCAAATCCCTTTAGTCTCTCCCCTACCCAGGGTCATTAGTTCTCACAGGACTTTGCTCTCAGTAGTCACCTCCTTTCTAGTTACATCTCTCCCAAGAACCCTCCAGGGAATGAGTTTTTCATAGGTATCTCCAGCCTAGCCTAAAATGCCTTTTGCAATCCATCCTATGGGGCACCCATGCCTCAAGAGAGAGTATGCGCTTCCCTACCTGACTTATATATGGGCGCTGACTAGGGATGAGCCAAACACCCTCCTGTTTGGCTCGGAGCAGAACATGCGAACAGTAAAAAAAATTGGTTTGAATATGCGAACACCGTTAAAGTCTATGGGACACCAACGTGAAAAAACAAAAGTGATAATTTTAAAGGCTTATATGCAAGTTATTGCCATAAAAAGTGTTTGGGGATCCGGGTCCTGACCCAGGGGACATGTATCAATGCAAATAAAAGTTTTAAAAACTGGCATTTTTTCTGGAGCAGTGATTTAATTAATGCTTAAAGTGAAACAATACAAATGAAATATTCCTTCAATATCGTGCCTGGGGGGTGTCCTTAGTATGCCTGTAAAGTAGTGCATCTTTCCCATGTTTATTACAGTGCCACAGCAAAATAAAATTTCGAAAGGAATCCCGGCAATATAGATAAAAATATAAAAAAAAAATAAAACGCTGTGGATGTCACCCCCAAATCCATACCAGGACCTTCAGGTCTGGTATGAATATTAAGGGGAACCCTGCACCCATTTTTTTTTTTTAAATGGCGTGGGGGTCCCCCAGGCACTATATACTCTGAACGACAGATTTGGGCCTTGGGTGGTGGTGGTGGTGGTGCCCTAAACCAAAAATATTGTTGGAAGCTAGCATCATCAAGATTGAGGAGGAATAGGATAGTCAGCATAGGCAGTCTTCAATGTATCCCACATCCATAGCAAATTAAATAATTTATATCAGCATCAGGTGCTTGATAGCTGCTGATCCAAGACTGATTAATTTTTATGAAATATAAATCAACCGAGTCTGTGGACAGGTGCATTCTTTGATCTGTTACAAACCCTCCAGCAGCACTGAATGTGCGTTCAGAAAGCACACTGGATGCAGGACAGGCCAGTAGCTCAATTGCATATTGAGCAAGTTCTGGCCAATGGTCCATCCTCAAGACCCAGTATTCC